>BJCO01376859.1:0-11592 GCA_018326465.1 Flaveria floridana | reverse complement strand
AAAAAAAAAAAAAAAAAACCGGGTTTTCCAAACCGGGTTTTAGACCCGACCCGGTTCGGTTCCAACCCGAACCGGTTCCAACCGGGTTGGGTTTGATGGGTTTGAAAACCGGTTCCGACCCGAACCGGTTCTTGGTCAAAAACCGGGCTCCAAAACGTTGACCGAACCCGAACCGGGTCCGACCCGACCCGGGTTCAAAAAAAAAACCGGTTTGTGCACCTCTAGTTGGGGGTACGGTCCCGACTGAAAAACAAGTAGGCGAGTCCAATTAAGATAACCGTACTAAAAAAAATAAAAACAAATATACGAAGTAAACCATAGGAGAACGAGCACACGGTTAGTACTCGTTTTCCGTTATAAGCTAAAAACCGACAGCTGTCCACATTCTAATCTTGTGCGCGTCAACACCGGAATTTTTCTCCATCGCTTCATCGTTCTCACCCCCCAGTTTTCTCACCGGCGTACAAACCACTATCTCACCACACCGTCACCATAGTCGCTGTATCTGTATCTGTATCTATATCTGTATCTATATCTGTATCTATATCTATATCATCCCCTAGGTCAACAGCTTTACAGCAATAACATTTGTATCTTGAACAGTTAGAACATCAGGCGGATCGCTGACTGATTTCTAATCTGGTGAGTATTATTTTAATGATGTATGATTTCAATTTGATTTGATTTGATTTGTAACTTTGTTGATTTTGATTACAGCTGGTTTCTAGGGCTTGTTGTTTGAGTTAGTTTTGGTTGTACGATGGCCGCTCCACCTGCTAGGGCACGAGCAGATTATGATTACCTTATTAAGCTGCTTTTGATCGGTGATAGCGGTAAGCTTTTGTTCCGAGGTGTGAATCTGGTTCTGTGTGGATTGTTTGGTTGCTTGCTGTTGAAATTGGTTAGTTAATGGAATAATGGTTATGGTGGATTACTGGATTTTCTGGCTAGTTGCTAGTTTTTTTGATTGGAGGAAATGGTTTTAGGTGTTTTGAATGTGATTTGTGCTGATATAGGGTGATTTGGTGCAATTTTTGATACTATGGTGTTGCTTTGGATTTTTTTGATGTTTTGGTCATTGAAGTGTTGTTTTTGTGTGATATGCTGCTGTAGTGTTCACTAGTTTTTTCATTACCTGTACACTCAGCTTGCTAGGTAAAAAGTAGATGCTTGTTGATATGTTGATGTCATGTTTGTAGCTGGCAATCTACTTTAAACTTAGTTTTGATATTGGTGTGTGCCTGTGTGGTTATCTAACCTGTAGGTGGCAAGTTTTGGCCAATAAAAACTACGCTTGATGCGTGTGTGTGAGGGAGAGTGTGTGCATGGTAGAGAGTTTCTTGCTAGTTATGTTGTTGTGTGCAAGAGGTAGAGAGATAGAGATCATAGGATATGTTAACGTTGTCGTTTTGTCTTGACGCAATTGTCATGAACATGTACAATGGTATTTATGAAATAAATTATGAGAAATGAAGGAAAATATAATATATGGGTAATATATTATGTTAAAAATGCATTTTACATGAAAATAGTGTTCGGATGAATTCTATAAATGCTTTCATTGAACTTTTGAATTGGTTGGACACTCTGGCATGACTATAATGTTGTGTAAAAGGCTTTTTTATTGTAGATTTATCTCTTTCTAACATTCTTGATACATCTAGGATTCTTGATCACATTGTGTGCAGTGACAGTTCTAAGTCCATGGGTGTGTTAGTGTAATATGTTGGAGAAGTTTAAGAGAAGTGGTAAGGAGAGAACTACAATTGAAGATGAGAGACGTTACATTATCACCCAAAAAAGTCATAATACCTCTATTTATGACGAGAAATTACATCAATAATTAGTAAGATTATGACGACTAGAAAAAGAAAACAATATTATTATTCTAGGTAAAACAACTAAACAATGAAGCATTGAATAACCAAATAGTTGCTGTAGATCACTTAAAAGTTGTAGAAATGTAATAGAGGGGGTGAGGAGAGAACTACAATTGAAGATGAGAGATGTAATATTATTGACCATGAAAAGGCATGATCACCCAATAAAGTCATAATACCTCCATTTATGATGAGCGATTACATCAATAGATAGTAAGATTATGACGGACTAGAAAAAGAAAACAATATTATTATTCTAGCTAAAACTACTAAATGATGAAGCTAATAGCAACCAAAATAGTTGCTATAGATTATTTACTTTATGATACTTATCCAAATTGTCCCATATTCATTCTATAAAACAAATAAAAACAATTTCATCTGGAAATACAGTATACACTTTCCAAATTGTATTTTCCAGTTTCTGTTAGTATTCTGGTCCTCCCCATTACTAGAGCGGAAAAAACGAGTTTGGTAGTTTCTATAAAGATTGTTTATTTACGCAGTTAACTTGTCACAAGGGATATTTTTCATTGTCGCATGGGTTCCATAGTAAAAAAAAGTTATTATTTTTCTTATTAGAAAAGTTAAAATAATTTTGAAGGAGAAACCGCGTAATAAGTGTTCATGAAGAAGTAATGGATGAAGAGGGTGAGGTGGTTAGGGTTTGTCTTGAATGCTGGTGGGTTATAGAGCCAGAAATTGATGTAAATCTAATGTTTGGGGATTCTTTTGGTTTCTAATATCCTTTGGCATACATGGGAGGCAAAATAAGTAAATTTGGATGCATCTTACATTTCTTTTGGTTACATTAGAGAGATGATTTATTGACCACACACTGATACTCTTGTAATCATATTAATGAAATCATCTTAATTTTTTTTTCAATTGTATTCAAATCATTTACCATCAATTATCAGCAACTGTCGAGACGTTAGCATTCTCTCCATCAAGGTCTTGGCTTATCAAAAAATGTTAGTTATTTTTGAGTAAAATTGGATAAAAATTGTAACATATCTGTGACGATAGAGTGTATGCTTGATCACATGACAAGAAAATATGTGAAAGTACAACAATTTTTCTTTTCTCTAGGTTGAATAGTCAAGTACCGGAATGGACAATAGAAGAGAAATAACACCAACTCCTGCAAAGCTCACACAAAAACAATAATAACATCACTATGTTGTTAGGATGTGAGATTACGTCACTAGATGGGTAAGACCTGAAGACATGACAATGGTCTAATTAGCAGCATAGAAGTAGGGAACTGTTTATTTATCTGAATAATGTTCTGACATAATACAGATAAATTAGAACGTGAGAAAGCTACAAATTAGCCTAACAACAACCACAATAGCTACCCTCTAAGTATTTTCCTGTGTAAATTGTATCCTAAAAGTGGTCAGTCCTTTCTATTCAATAAATAAATTCAAGTTATGCAAGTAAAGAACTAAAGATAAATAACAAGATGAACTTTGAGAGGGAAAAAGAATGGAATTCGTACTGTTTTGATATCTCATAAGGTTACGATATGTCTGTTATATACAGTCTAACAAAACTAAGAAATGATAGGGAATTTGTATGTGGGCAGGAAACTGCCAAGGAAGATGGATCCTTAACAATCTATAATTGGCTGTTCTCATAACCTCACAATAGTTCAGATTTATTTTTGAACTGTAATGCATTATTTCCAAATATTATTTTCCTAGAATTATATCTAATGCACCGCTTATCCTTTCCTTTGCGTGCAATTATATATCCTGATGAAGGATGCATATTTTCTTTCTCTTTTTTTCGTCCTTTTTGTAAATGTAGATATAGCAAGACTTCAGTATTATCAAGATTCTGTTTGTTGACAGTCTTTTATTTATTAACTTCCTTCCAACATTATCTATGAAGTATGTGGACCATGGTCTTTCAACACTACAACAATCACTCTTATTCTCTATTGTTTGGAACACATTTCTGTAGCTTTGATTTATGTGTCTCTGGGGGGGAACATATCACCTGACTACCTGAGCTTAAATATCATTATTTGCAGTGTCATTATCCACTATCTTTTTTCCTTTATTGGCAGGTGTTGGGAAGAGTTGCCTTCTTTTGCGTTTTTCTGATGGTTCTTTCACTACAAGTTTTATCACTACCATTGGGTGAGTTGATTTCACAACAACTACTACATGGACTGTTGATTTGTTTTTCTTAACATTATAAAGATTAAATTCGTGATACAGGATTGATTTTAAGATAAGAACCATTGAACTTGATGGCAAGCGGATCAAACTCCAAATTTGGGATACAGCTGGTCAGGAACGATTCCGGACAATCACAACCGGTAAAGCGCTTGAAAATCCATTTTACTTTTCTTGGATTGTAGTTTCTACTCTTCTTGTGTTGGAAATATATAATTACGATATGAAGGCATTGGTATGCCCCTGAGAAGTGTTCTATTCGTATTTGTAAGGTGTCTAGATATTCTTTAAATTATTTTGTGTTTCAGATCATAATGCCATGTAATTTACACTATTATTCTTCCAAACTCCAGCTTACTATAGGGGCGCTATGGGTATTTTGCTGGTGTACGATGTTACAGACGAATCATCTTTCAACAGTAAGGTTTTCTCCCCTCAACCTTGATTAGTATAATATAGCTTACTATAAGATTTCCATTCAGACTCCAAACCTAGCAATTGATCCTCTAATATTATGAGAAAGCCACTTATATCACTCATTGTGCAAAAACTAATTATTCACCATCTTGCTTCCTGGTGTTGGTAGACATAAGAAACTGGATTCGCAACATCGAACAGCATGCTTCTGATAATGTTAACAAGATCTTGGTCGGGAATAAGGCTGATATGGATGAAAGCAAAAGGGTATTTCATATTTGTGCTTTCTTTATGCTTTGAATAAGGTTATAGTTGTTGAGAAAACCAAAAAGGTCAAAACATCATCACATTTTTTTGTAGGCTGTACCAACCTCGAAGGGGCAAGCACTAGCTGATGAATATGGCATTAAATTCTTTGAAACTGTAAGCAAACCAAACTAAGATACTAATGCTTAGATACTTCTCTGAGACGACTTAAAGAAATCTTGAACTACTACTGTTGTTGGCAGAGTGCAAAAACAAACCTAAATGTAGAGCAAGTTTTCTTCTCGATAGCAAAGGATATCAAGCAAAGGCTTTCAGAAACTGACACTAAGGCCGAGGTATGTTGTCAATGTTGCTTCACTAATAGTCGGTAGCAAAGCCACCATGCGTGAAACTAGAGGTGGTACAATTGGCTGGTTATACATGTAGTGTAACAGGTCTAAACAGATGACTTTGTATTGGTCCGATTTACACAAAACACCTTTGTCCAATTTTTAGTAATCATAAACTATTTCAAGCGTGTCAAATATGATTAGAAAAACTACGTTATTTCAATATCAAATTATTTATGGATACAAATAATTTAGATGGTCATATGGATTAAAGATAAACTTTCGACCTTTCCACCCATATGACCTGTTTCTTTTAAGGCTATAAATTTTGATTTCTTTTTTGTTCTTTCCATTAATGATATAACATAATCCACCGGATCATTGCAGCCATCTACGATTAAAATTAATAAACCAGATGCAGCTGCTGGGAACACTGAATCAGCACAGAAATCGGCTTGCTGCGGTTCTTAAACATAGAATCTTTGTTTTCTGTTTAATGTTTGAATTTGTTTGTGGCATAGCTTGTAGCAGTGACAATGGAAGTAACAATTATTGTAACCATGCTATACTGTTATTGTGGAGGTCTTGCTTGTGTATCCAACGTTGTAATTTCCGATTTGACATAATTGTTAATGTTTTTATTGTGTCTGAAAACTAAACAGTAGACTAATAATCTAAGCAAAATTAACAGTAGCACAGATTGCAAATCTAAACATATGTTTTAACTAAGCTGCTTTAGTTCAATTTGCTTTTAACTTAAATGTTGTGGTGTTTCTTCTACTAAAACCACTTGGACCACCTTCGGCTTGTTTCGGTAGACCGGGAATACCATACAGGTGCAGCGGCTTGGTACTGCGGGTAGACTTTTTGGGCTCGTAAACCCATTGAAGGAGCTGAGTGTGTGTTTCGGGTGGATTTTGGGTTCAAATGATAACCTGGAAACAAGTTTTATGACCTAACCTAACAAAAATAATGCTTTCTAAATCACTAAATCAAACAATAAGAAATATGTATTATACAGTACTCATGAAAAATTTCAACATTTTCCTTATGATTAAGATCTATGTATTTTGCATTATACAGTCCTTATTTATCAACAATCACATTTAAAAAACCATAATCACAAAAATATAAAAATATAAAAAATCACAAAAATATAAAAAATATAAAAAATCAAGTTATAAATAAACACACAAATCTCTAAATAGCAATTCTAGTCATTTCAGCACCACGATTCCACATTCTCAACTCATTCTGAAATGGCGTCAAATTCAAATCCAAACACAACCCTCTCCGGCTACCATCAACCTCCTCAACCACCGTCACCTTCACCGGCCGACTGTCACGATGCCGCCTCATATGCCCGCCCAACGCCTGCCCGAGCTCAAACTCCAACCCACATACGGAGCATTCATGTTTCCTAGCCTTTGGCTGCAACTCCTCAGCCAACTTAACTTTCTTGTGGCTCGTACGATGTCCACCAAGCGCTTGAAACGACGTAAACTGCTTGTTACATGTCTTGCAACGGAACACCCTTCGGGCGCGATCAACACCATTAAGGAGCATCATGCAGTTGGCCATAGCTAAGGTCTCAACCTCTCGATCATCGTCCCAATGTCTCTTCATGTTACGAGCTAATGTTGATGTATACAGGATTGAAAGTGTGTGTATGAAGGGGCCTATTACCTATATATGTGATCTTGATCCGACGTACACGCATATGTTGTAGTGGTATGTATTATTATACGTAGGTGGTCGGTGGGTCGTGTGACGATAATGCTCGTCAGGTATGACGAAACTTTGATTTTGTAGTTTGTCGTGGATGAGTGTGTTTCTAGAAAGTTGAAGTCTGTCGACTTTTGAGTCCAAGTCTGGAGAACGTGCATAAAAATTTCAAACATATTTTGCAAGTTAGAAACTAGAAAGGGAAAAAGAGCTATTTGTTCCCATTATAAATGTTCTTAAAACCGGATTAGAAATCAAATTGGTAGTTGGACTGAATTTAATAACCAGATGACGTCATAATTATTTCATACATACATACATACAAAATACCATAAAATCAAGAACAAATATTTTATTCAATGCATAAAATATAATCACTTTTAAGGATACAATAGTATTTATAATATTATTTACATATTACCCCTTACAATTACCTACATAATAACCTTACATTTATGGACACTTACACAAAATTTTACATTATCTATCCATAAACAAACAAAAACTTACTTTGTTTAAGATTTCAACAATATCTTTTAATTTATCATGTTTAAAAACTTTTTAAGACTACAATTGTAACGTGTAATTTTTAAACGTTTTGGTGTAAACTTTTTGTTAAATTGATCTGTATTTTATGAGGTACAATAAATTAATATGTAAATGTACAAGTAATCATGCGGAACCTATTTATTTGGTGTAATGAAATTTAACTTAGAAAAAACATAATAGAACTTTATAAAAATAGTACAAGAATAACAAAATATTAGAAACACGTGCAGGATGTAAAATGCTTGCATTCCGCAGGCACCCTTCTAATATGTGTGTGTATGTGTGTATATATATATATATAATTCATATAAGTAATTTATATGTATATTTTATAGTTATATAAAAAATCCAACAATAATATATATTCAAAACTCTAATTCATCATCCGACCTACCCGTAAACCCAAAAAAATAAAAAAATTGAAAATTCGGTCCGACCCGGTTCCTGGTTCAAACAACTAGTTCGAACCGGCCGGTTCTTGTACAAGAAAACGGGCTGGGGTGGATCGGACCGGCGGCCCAACCGAATCCTGGTCAGACCGGTCGGTCCGATCCGAGTCTAACAACATTGCCAATGATATCCATGTGTGTAATAGACGCTTAGTCTTTTAAAGTTCAAGGGTTCAAATCGGACATGTGGATTTAAAGTAGATCAAGACTTCAAGAGTGGTTTAAAGAAAAAACAAAATAGAGAAACGCAGCCCAAAAAGCACGGACAACACCTTAAAAAAGAGAAACGCAGCACAAGTAAAACACAATCAAAAGCAATCCGTCCGACGAGGTGAACAATACACGGGGGACACACAAACAGATCACACGAGAGAAGAAAAAGCCCAAAAAAAATAGAGGATGACCCCCCTATTCAAAACCAAGAATGCTGGTACCCCTAACCCAGCGAAACAATCTAAACGAAAAAAATATATATAATTAAAGATATAATTTAAGGCAATTAAAAACAGATATTGCAAACAAAATACAGACTCAGTCGTAGCAACAAAATACAGATAATCACCAAGAAGGAAAATAATGTCAGACTCAGTCGTAGCAACAAAATACAGATAATCACCAAGAAGGAAAACAAATCAAGTACACACACACACATACAAAGAACACCAGAAACCAGCTATAGGTTTTCACAACAATCAAGTTGGTAGATCAAGAATTAGTCTCAGATGTTATAATGCAACCACTTATAATGCAACCACACACACAACCAAAAGAGATGCACAGATAAGACACAACACAGAACAAAAGCAACAAAGAGCCAGAAACAGAACCACACCGGTACTTCTAACCCGGCCAAACAGAACCTAAAAGCAAGACAATAATAACTAAAATAGGAAATTAAGAGAGGGAGAAGAAATTCCTCACAGAGCAATTATCCAATAATTGGATATAACAACCGAATTGTGAACTGGTAACCTTCGAGGCTTACAAGGAATCACGGAGAATCAGAGAATCCGATGATGAGCGAAGCAATAAAAAACCCCTTGGAGCAGTAATCCTTCGAATAGGGTTTCACGGGAGATTCGCCTAGATCGACGACCAGAGATATCACCGAGATGCGTAACACAGAACCAACAGGAGTCCTCAATCAGAGCCTTCGAAGAAAACTAGGGTTTCACAGGACATTCGCCTAGATCGAGGTTGAATCACCAGAGATGCGTGGTCCTGAGAGGGCGCTTGCCTGGGTCCGGCCGGTGACCGGAGTTGTTGGGGGTGACCGGTGGCCGGTGAGCCGTTACCGGTGGTAGTGACGATGGGGCAGAGAGCCGTTGAGAGAGAATGAATTGATAATGCAATAAATCATATATGTACATATTTACACACCAAGTTGGACCCATATTGCCTCAACTTCCAACCTGAGAGAAATGATAATGCAACAATCAAGTTACGATTTGACACTACACAACCATGTAACTAAACATGTAGAACATATAACCTCCAACTTACAACAAAATTTGATTTTAACAAGAAACAACAAACAAATCTACAAAGGAAACATTCAGCAAAAGCCACAACAAACTAAATTGTAGAATTCCTACCTGAAAAAGCAGAGAGCAGAAACCAACTGATTGAAACAAGCGTGTGCTTCCCTGATTCAGAATGACAAACATATACAAGACACACACACATATGAGTTTATGAGGTCGGAGTGCAGGTTTTGCACATTGGCATCCCTGACTATATATACATATGGGGTGGGGACTAGAATCGGGCAGGGGATTTGAATCAGGGGCTTCAATGTTGCCATCAAGCATGATTTGAATGGAGGCGGAGTGAACGGGGGAGATGACACGAAGAAACTGGCTCGGTGTTATGCTGAATAAAGCCCAATTACACTGACCTGATTCACAATGACGGTGTTCAAAAGGCTTAAACCTAAACGACAGAGAGGAATAACAGAGAAGACGAGCAGAAGTGTATTCATATTCGTACCTGGTAAAGTTGCGACCCACCGAATCTGGGTGTTCTAAGCTTAAATAAAGATGTTTGAGGGGTGGGGGCTGTAAACGACACAACCATTGAATGGAAGCTTCATTGCATTCAATCAGTTGCTTATTGATTTCAATGGTAACAGGCGCTAGCTTTGATGGCGGTGCCTAGGTGTAACGACCGGAAGTGGAGCAGACGTGAATGAGCCGGAGGGTGAGGAGCAGGGCAAAGGACGCGTCTTACGAAATATGGCCAAACGGAAGACGTAGAGGTGAAACCGACGAGGGTGGGAGGATGGGAAACCGGTGGTGAGGAGGAGAAGAAAAAGCACGTCTTACGCTTTGGGGTGAAATTACCTCTTTGCCCATGCTTCCTGCATTATAATAATAGTAGTATAGATGTGTGTGTACATAGAAGATTAGAAATGGTTCCTTCAAAAGTAATATCAATTTTTGGAATTAAAATGAGTAGCTTGAAATGGTTCCTTAATTCTCTCCTTTTTTTATGTTTCCCATTGAACCCTTCCCTATATATATCTACACATAGAAGATTAGAGTCATTTATGTATATGTGTCTATTTGCAAATGTAAAAAAAATTAGCATCATGTAAGTTTTACTTAAATTTGTAAATATATGTTTTTTTAGCAAAACTTACCTTAGTGTTAACTTTTTTACACTTGTGAATTTACGCAATACATAAAAGACTATAATCTTTTATATGTGAAATAATATTACTCCAACAAAAAATAATGATTCAATTGGTCCTGATGGGTTTTCACAAGTTCTTGTAATAATATAGGATTTTTATTTAAACCTTACCATATATATATATATAACATAGAGGTTTTATCCATCTTGCTATGCGGGACAAGATGCACCCATTAAGTTCATTTTGTATGAATTTTGGCAGCTTCATTTATTAATAACACAGAACTTATTAATCGATATCTTATTAATTTTAGTTATGTTTTCAACGTGTTTTGGTTTATTTTGTTTTGATGCTCTAACATAGTAAAACCTAAATATAATAAATAACATACATATTAATATCGGTTAATTATATTTATTTATCTTCAAATTTACGAAAAACTTATTTTACTCTTTTGTTAAAACATATTTTTTTCATTTTTTTCCAACATACATCTATTTTAGCATACACTCATTTACATTTTTACATCAGCTTAATTTATACATTTCTTGAACCACTTTATTTTTCATGTCATAGTGTAAGGATAATATATATTGACTTTGAATTATATGAGGCCCTAATTGACCAAGCATAATCTAGATGACTTCGATAAAGATTTAAATATATTGCACAAAGTATCATCAATCTATACTATCCTCAATATCATATGATTATTGATGAAATATAAACTCAACATGTTCTATAACAAAACCTTGACAACCAGGAATGGATGCACGTTTTTAAAAAAGACAAGGCGTGAATTTATACCTTTGGCTTTCTTGTTTGTAGATTCTTCAAATCACCAAGTTTGATTTCGCATGAGGTTTTGTTTTCTTGTTTCTTAGCTGCAACAGCATATTGGTTGTGGTTTCCATCTCTCATCATTGTTTTTACTTTTAAGCTTAATATGAAAACTGACCTAGTAACAAGGTGTTGCCGGACAAACAGTAACCTTATGATTTTAGTTTTTTTATGTCAAAATCTCCATTTGATGTTCACTTATTCAAGTGTGCACAGTACAAGAAATAACTTTTTTAATGGCAACATTAATAGCGGTGGCAATATAGACTTTAGCGGGGAACAACCATTAGCGGCGACATCAATACTAACAAT
>BJCO01376848.1:0-12467 GCA_018326465.1 Flaveria floridana | reverse complement strand
CTAAGTTGTTGATATGAAAATTGGTTTTCTTCTACAAGATATGCAATTATTAAATCAAAGGGCACTATTTAACATGCGATTAAGAGTATTTCAAGTATCTGTATGTTTGTTGTTAACCTTTAAATAAGCATATGAAGCCAAAAGAGTTTCACTCAATACTTAATAAAAAGATGTCCATGATTTAGCACCATCTAAATACTTTATCTTATCCCAAGTCTTCATGGGACGAAATGAAGAAAGCGTGGTGATTAAGACTCCAGATTTGTAGTTCCGAATGTTGTTCTTGTTATGATGGAAATGAAATAGGAATTAGGATGCCAATTCTTGGCTTTACACAAACATGGGAAGAAGATATTTGTGGGTTCGCTAGTGTAACCCAGTTAATAAGTGTGTCATATTTTAGGTTGGCTTGTCTAACTTATTTAATATAGGGTGTGTTTGGGTTGTAGTAAAATTAAATGGGTTAACCCGTTTAAAGTTAAAAATACAAAATTAAACAAATGTATATTTGTGTAACCCGTCAATCCGTTTATGGTCTGTATGACGCATTACAACTTTATGGCAAGTCATTTTCAATCCATCTACAACTTTATTATAATCCATTTACAATCCGTCAAATAGTTTCCACATGCCTGCCAGTTTGAATTGCTTAGATAAATGGGTTAAAGGGGCCATGTTTGGGTCACATGGTTTTAAGTGTGTTTTGGTTAGGATTAATGCCGTTGACACACATATATATATATATATGTTAGTTTTAATTCTTTGTATAGTAACTGATAAATGCTTTGTAGTGAAATTGTATACGTCTAATAGATCAAGGACTAGTTAGGTAAAGTTAGTTCTTCTAACTCCTATACATAGATGGTGTAATATAGGAATTTGTATTACCTCAAAAAATTACTCAATACAAGTCTGTTATTTTTCTGTTACTATCTTTCTAACATTTGGTATCAGAGCGACAAAAAGGCTCTCGATCCAAGAACTTCCTCTCTCGATCAATCTTGATCATCTTCCCTCAATCATTCAATCCGATTCGACTCTCTATTTCGATTGAATCAGACAACCTGTGCGAACTCACTCGTTGAATTCGAAATTGCAATCACCTTCGATTGCAATCGTCTTCCCCAATTGTTTGCTCAACCGAGCGACTCCACCGATTTCGATTTCTTGATCCACTTCGATGGCAGACGGCAACAGACAGGTGGTTCTGAAGGACGCGAGCGATGCGATTTCGTTCAAAATCCCAATTCTTACACCGACGAGTTAACACCTCTTGGGCGATAAAGATGGAAGCGTTCATGGATGCCCAGGGACTCTAGGATGCCATTGAACCCCCCGTAACAGGCACAGTAGATGTGAAGCTAGGCAAGAAGGCAAGAGCCTTCATATTCCAACCTTTGCCAGAGGATGTGTTGATGCAAGTAGCTGCTGCATTCAAGTCTGCGAAAGATATTTGGCTGCATTGAAGAAACGCTTTGTGGGGGAAGGTAGGGTGAAGCAGGCTCGAATTCAAACTCTCGATCATGAGTTTGAGATGCTGGCCATGGGAGAGAATGAATCCATTGATGACTTTGCAGGGAAGATGGTTGAACTTGTGTCAAGATACAGAGCTTTGGGAACAACAATAGCAGCTTCTAAACAAGTGAGAGAGGTCTTGAAGGCAACCCTTGATAGATTTCTCCCCATTGTGGCTGCCATAGAACAATTCTCTGATCTTGAAGCTATGACATTTAAGGAATTGGTAGGGAGGTTAAAAGCCTATGAAGAGAGGCTAAAACCAGCATCTCAAGGCAAAAATTCCTCAGGTCAGCTCCTCCTAACAAGGGCACAAGGGCTGAATGGCAAGAAAGGGCAAGGAGTGAGTCCAAGCTAGAATGTCAAAGAACCAGTGCCTCTTGGGCGAACAGGAGTAGAGGCAGGGGGAGAGGAAGATATGCGAAGGGCAGGGGAGGCAAGACCAACTCTGAAGGTGGTGACAAGAGTACTAACACCACCAAGAAAGACGAGAAATCTTAGTTGCTACAATTGCGACAGACTGGGTCATTTCTCAAGTGAGTGCAGGGCTCCAAAGAGAGGAGATCAGGAAGCACACCTGACCCAAACCCAGGAAGATCAATAACCTACCCTGTTGATGGCAAAATTAACCAAAGACTTGGGCATACTTGAGGAACAGAGTGTGTTCCCTAAGAATTTGCCAAAGGGAGGTGATTCTTGCTCTTGGTACCTTGATAATGGGCTTGGTTTTAAAAAGCGCGCCTGAGGCGCGCCTAGGCGCAAGGCGACCTCAGGCGCAAGGCGACCTCAGGCGCAGAGGAGTTCGCTTTTTATCACACAAGGAAGCGAGCGCCTATGTCGCTTTTTCAGTTGAAACCAAAGGCGCAAAGCGTGGGATTCATGTACAGGAACATGAAATCGAAGTTTTAAACTCCAAAACGAAGATGAAAGTTAAGAAATCGAAGCTTACCTGGTTCGAAGAGGAAGAACTGGGATGAAGATGGAGAAGAACACGGAGATATACCTCAATAATGGATGGAGCAGAAGTGGAAGTGTGGAACAAGAAGATGACGGCTTTTGAAACTTTTAGGGTTACAACTTCAATTTAAGTTTATTATAAGTTACACATTTCACCCTTGATGTTTTTGTTTTTATCAATTTTAACCTAAAACTTTTTTATATGTTTATTTGTTTTTTCTTTCATTAATTCATTAAGACTTGTGCTTTAATAACTTATACAAATAGCTTTTTATGCTCTACATTGAGGTTATTTATATATCAAATAATATACATCTTTTAATTATCTAATTTTTTTATCATAAAAAGATTAATATTATAGTAAATATTATATGAAACTAATTAAAATATGTATTACTAATACGCTGCGCTTCGCGTACGAAAATCCCGCCGCTTTTGCGCTTTGCACTTTGCGCTTCTGTTTTAGACCTTGTCGCTTTTGTGCGCTTCTCGCTTTTTAAAACCAAGATAATGGGCCCATCAACAACATGACTGGCATCAAAACCCACTTCACAGAACTTGATGAAGCCATTACTTTCAAAGTGAAGTTTGGGGATGGGTCAGTGGTTGTCATCAAAGGCAGGGGATCAATTTGCTTTCAATGTAGTAATGGAGAGCATAGAGTAGTGACCAATGTCTATTACATACCTGCCTTGAGGAGCAATATACTGAGTCTAGGCCAACTGGATGAAGTGGGCTGTAAGATCTTGATGAAGGATGGGTAGCTATGGGTCTATGAGAAAAGTGGAAAAACCATGATGAAAGTAAAGAAGTCAGAGAACAGACTCTACAAAATAAAATTGCAAGTCACACTCCCAAGGTGCTTACTAATAGCCATGCATGACATAGCCTGGACATGGCACGCAAGGCTGGGACATTTGAGCTTTGACTCAATAAACAAAATGTCCAAACACAACATGGTAAGGGGGATGCCCAAGATTAAGCACAAGTCCTAACTATGTGAAAGTTGCCTGGTGGCAAAGACATCATTAGAACTTGTCCATGCAGACCTATGTGGTCCATTAGACCCACCCAAACCTGCTGGGAATAGATACTTTATGCTCCTGGTGGATGACTGCTCAAGACACATGTGGGTGTTCTTGCTTAAGTCAAAAGATGAGGCACCAGCAGCATTCAAGGCATTCAAAGCCCAGATTTAGGTAGAAACAAATTACAAGTTCAAGGTTCTAAGAACAGATTGGTTGGGGGGGGGGGGGAATTCACCTCAAGAACATTTGAGCAGCTGTGTGATCCGGATGGAATCAAGAGGTCGTGACTGCTTCTTACTCTCCACAACAGAATGGAGTTGTGGAGAGAAGAAACCAAACCATAATGGGCATGGCTAGATCCATTTTAAAGGCTATGAATATGCCTTTATATCTCTTGGCTGAAGTAGTAAGACACTCTGTCTTTCTGTTAAACAAAAGTCCAACCAAAGCCTTATTAGATGACATGACCCCTTAGGAGAGCTTGTACAAAAGAAAGCCAAAATTAAAGCACTTAAGAATGTTTGGATGCAAAGCCTATGTCAAGGTCCCTAGCAATCAAGTCATAAAGCTGGATGACAGAAGCACACCAATGGTGCATCTGGGTATAGAGCCTGGTTCTAAGGCCTATAGAATGTACAATCCAGTGACTTACAGAATTGTAGTCAGTAAAGATGTAAAGTTTGAAGAAGGAAAGCCATGGAAATGGGACACAAATGATCTTGACAAGCCTAGTCAAAGATATGCCAAGTTTGGAGTGGTTGTGACTTCCCCAGGTCAAGAGGATGTCTCCTCAAATGAACAAGCATCTGATCCAGTGACTCAGTCCTGACAGGAGTACAGAAAGTGTATCTCCCAACCATGCTCCTCTAAATGCTCCTCAATACACCCCTGAATCAGCTGAAGTTGAGAGTCAAGAACATAATCAAGCAACGGATGGACTGCAGAATTCAGGGGGTGAGAGTGAAGAGTACTCATCAGGTGATGATCAAATTCCCAGATCAAGCTATGATGACACCCCACCAAAAGGTTTTACAAACATTAATGATGCGTTCAATAGGACAGACATCCTAGAACAGATTCCTTTTGAGCCTCCAATCTTCAATGAATCAGAATTGTTGTTACAGATGAAAGAGCCTACTAACTATAAGCAGGCTAAGAACAATTATGAGTGGAGGAGGGCTATGCAAGATGAAATTGATAGCATTAAAAGAAATGGAACTTGGAAACAGGTTCAGTGTCCAAAGGGGGTGAAGCCAATTGGGGTAAAGTGGTTATTCAAGCTTAAGAAGAATGCAGAAGGGAAGGTTACAAGGCACAAAGCTAGGTAAGTGGTAAAAGGCTATGTGCAGAAGTATGGTGTTGACTATGAAGAGGTGTTTGCCTCTGTTGCAAGGCTGGAAACTGTCAGGTTGATCCTTGCCTTAGCTGCTGCAAATAGGTGGAAAGTTCATCATCTAGATGTCAAGACAACCTTCTTAAATGGGGAATTAAAAGAGGAGGTGTATGTAACACAGCCAGAAGGTTTTGTGAAACCTGGTAAGGAGAGGTTAGTGTATAGACTCATTAAGGCTCTCTATGGCCTTAAGCAGGCTCCAAGAGCTTGGAATGAGAAGTTACATGACACACTGATGAAGTTTGGATTTAAGAGGTGTCCACAAGAACATGCAGTTTACAAGAAGTCTGAGAAAGGTTCTGTGATAATAGGAGTGTATGTAGATGACATAATTGTTACTGGTTCAAGCACAGGAGTTGTGGAGGAGTTCAAAGTCATGATGAAGTCTAATTTTGAGATGACTGATCTTGGGTTGAACTATTATTTGGGCATAGAGGCGAAGCAAGGAGAGGATGGCATTTTTCTAACTCAGTCAAGTTATGCCAAGAAAATCTTGGAAGATCAGAAAATGTGGGAGTGTAATTCTACTAGAACTCCTATGGATCCGGGATTGAAATTGGGAAAAGATGAAGATCATGAGTCAGTGGATGTAACAATGTATAGAAGGGTTATTGGCTGCTTGAGGTACTTAACTCAAACCAGACCGGATTTGAGTTATGCAGTGGGTATTGCAAGCAGATTTATGGTATCCCCTAGAACTACTCACTGGCTAGCTATTAAACACATTCTAAGATACTTGAAAGGTACACTAGATCATGGAATTTGGTACAAGTATGGGGAAGTTGGTGAATTAGTGGGCTATAGTGATAGTTCACATGCTCCTACTAAGGCTGATGGTAATAGTACCGCAGGAATGGTGTTTTACTATGGGGGAGGACCTGTAAGTTGGGTAAGTCAGAAGCAAGACACTGGCATTGTCTTCATGTGAAGCAGAATTCATGGTTACAACAGCCACTGCACAACAAGCTGTTTGGTTAAAAGGTTTGTAGGAAGAATTGACAGGTACTAAAGCAGGTCCTATTCTGATACATGTGGATAATAAATCGGCTATCCAACTTATGAAAAATCCTGTATTCCATGGAAGGTCGAAGCATATAGATATCAGATACCACTATATAAGAGGTTGTGTGGAAAAGGGATTGGTAGTGGTGAAACACATTTGTGGAGAAGAACAAAAAGCTGACATTCTCACTAAAACACTACCAAGACTAAAATTTTCTGATATGAAGAAGCTGTTAGGAGTAGGTGGAATAAAAGAATTAAGGGGATGATTGTTAGTTTTAATTCTTTGTATAGTTTAGTGGATAAATGTTTTGTAGTGAAATTGTATAAGTCTAATAGATCAAGGACTAGTTAGGTAAAGTTAGTTCTTCTAACTCCTATAAATAGATGGTGTAATATAGGGATTTGAATTACCTAAAAAAATTACTCAATACAAGTCTGTTATTTTTCTCTTACTATCTTTCTAACAATATAGATGTATCGGGGTTTATCAATTTCAATCCATCAACCCTACACAATTGTCACCCCCAAGGAAAATTACAGCATTGTGGGTACACTAGTGGTATCATTATTCATTAATGCAATGATCCTTCTAATCATGCTACATTATCCAACATGAGAATTTCTGTTATTACGTATGTTCTTTTTTTTGGGTCATTGTGATTCTTGTCTCTTACCTATCAGATACACAGTCTTGATATTTGATTTATTATATCTAATTCTTATAGCAAGTTTGAGAAAACTTGATGAACAACCTGATTGGTTAAAAGGCGGGAAACTGAGAGACTATCAGCTTGAGGGCTTGAATTTTCTTGTTAATAGGTATGTTATACAATTATCTTCATTGGAGTTGAATCTGGTTATTTTCTTTAGAAATTGGTTTCATTGAAACTGTACTTATTAACAATATTCATAGTGCAGTTGGAGAAATGATACAAATGTCATATTAGCTGATGAAATGGGTCTTGGGAAAACTGTTCAATCAGTTTCTATGCTTGGTTTTCTCCAGGTACTCATACTTTATTTTTTATTTCTGTAAATTTGCTCTCGAGTTGATTTTGTTTTTTTAACTGCTCCCACAGAATTCACAACAAATTCATGGACCCTTTCTTGTTGTTGTTCCTTTATCAACCTTGTCAAATTGGGCTAAAGAGTTCAGAAAGTGGCTTCCTGATATGAACGTGATTGTTTATGTTGGGACTCGAGCAAGTCGAGAGGTAGGCTAGCGTTAGTTTTGTAGCTTACAGCTGAGACGTTGGGCATGATTATAGTTTTCTTCTGCTTTATATTATAATGTAAACTCATATTTATAAGGTCCTGATGTAGTTTAAATTCATATAATTGGCCAATGTGGCTATAGGTTTGTCAGCAATATGAATTCTTCTCTGATAAGAGCACTGGTCGCATGACAAAGTTTGATGCACTATTGACTACTTATGAAGTTTTACTGAAGGATAAGACGGTGCTATCAACAATTAAGTGGAACTATCTTATGGTTGATGAAGCACATAGGTTAAAAAATAGTGAAGCATCATTATATACGACACTCAAGGTATGTGAATATTATCTTTTCTATGGTTTTGTTGTGCAGATGTCGTGGTTATTTCATCATGACTTGTTTCGTAGGAATTCAGAACGAAAAACAAGCTTCTCATTACTGGCACTCCCTTGCAAAACAGTGTGGAAGAACTATGGTATTTTAATCTGTCATTCTGTACACATGTTTTTTAAAATTTTAAATATAGTTATCAGTTCTTTTATGTAGAACATTTCTGGTTATTTATCAATCATTTTAGATTTTATTTGTTCATGTGATGGCAGGGCTTTGCTTCACTTTCTTGACTCAGATAAATTCAATAGCAAGGATGAATTTGTTCAGAATTACAAGAATCTTAGTTCATTTAATGAAATTGAGGTATTAGTATGTCTTTCTTCCATATTCTTTCTCCATCTAGTAAATGGAACAGCGATATGTGAGATTATTTTTACTATCTATAGCTTGCTAATCTTCATATGGAGTTACGGCCCCACATCCTGCGAAGAGTTATAAAGGATGTGGAGAAGTCACTGCCCCCAAAGATTGAGCGTGTTCTTCGGGTTGAGATGTCCCCTCTACAGAAGCAGTAATTTTGCACCCATTTTCTTTCATTCGACTCTGAAGCCTTATTACATATGCCACTTAACTGATGGTTTATTTCTCAGGTATTACAAATGGATTCTGGAACGCAATTTTCATGACTTGAACAAAGGTGTACGTGGAAATCAGGTCAGCATTTTGGCCCCTACCCTCATATATAAATGCATGCTATTGTTAAATTCATATTTTGACTACATGCTTTGTTCTGTGGCAATGTTGATGCCACTTTTCACATATTTGCATGTTCTAATTTTTTATATACCAGAGGAAAGCACGGTTGCATGCATGCTGTTAAAATTTGAATACAATTATGTTATTGTAGAAGTTGCCAAAAGGCCCAAAACTTAAAAAACTTGTTTATGATGATCTGATTTCATGATGGCCTGATCTTGGTACTAGTTCATAATCATCAAAATTGAGGCGTGAATTTTTGTGTGACTATTCTATCTTTGAAGCCCTTTTGTATATGTCAGTAAAATTATGTGCTCAACTTTTTGTATATGGGAAAGTGCCAATAGGGGCCACTAAACTATTGCATAAGTTCTTGTAGGCAATGATGACTTGTACCATACAACTTCACCGTTCCCACTATTCCTTACCCTGTGGCTTTTCTATTTTGAAATTTGTGTTTTTTTTAACCAACAAACGCTTTAAGTTAAGCACTTATTTGATAATGTTTGACACCAAACAAACATAAATCAGTTGTAATTTTGTTCTTTCATTCTCCGTTTATTTTGTTTTTGATTTTTTTTTGGTTTTGGGATATTTTGGCTGTATTTGGCGTAAAATGCCTCTGTTGGCTGAACTTCAAGTCGCACACTTCAAGTGACCTTCATAATTAGCAGTCTCTTTTGCTCGCTAATATTTTTTTGGTCGTTGTACTGATTATTGAAATGCATTTGCGAATTGGCAGGTTTCCCTTTTAAACATTGTGGTTGAGTTGAAGAAATGTTGTAATCATCCATTCCTATTTGAGAGTGCTGATCATGGTTATGGTGGGGACTCCGGAAGCACTGGCAGCAGTAAACTGGAGCGGGTAATTCTTAGCAGTGGGAAGCTAGTTATTCTGGATAAGCTCCTTGACAGACTGCATGAGACCAATCACCGTGTTCTAATATTCTCACAGGTATTTAACTTGAATAATTTAAGCTGTTTTCTTTTTTACTTAGTAAAGTTTAAAGAACTCCCCAAAAGGATGCTGTTTTTGGTTCTTGAATTTTAGCTGCTTCTACCTCCTGAGGTAGGCTAAGTAGACTCTGATTAATTGGACATGAAGCAGACTGATTAATTCGACATGAAGCAGATCTGTCGCTCAACTTGTGCCATCACGCACACAAAGCTAGATTCCTGACAATATGAGGAAATAATGAAGGGAGTTGGATTGGAAACCTATGTTGAGCTGATAGGTTGTATAAATGATGTGGAAGGGTCCAAAATCAGGCTGGACCATAACCCAGTGTTTGAAAATATTGGAAGTAAGAATTGAACCATATGGTCTTTTTTTGGTCCCAAACCCAGACTGTGAACTGTACTTTAAATTAAATTTTGGCTTAGCGATTTAAGCTTAAATTATCTCTATATGACACCGTTAAGGTAAAAGAAAAAAACGGTATTGGATTGGATGGCAACAGAAATGGAGAGCGCCGGACCATAACGAGTCTGCAAGTCTGGATCACTATGTTACGGTTTTACGTTGTAGAACTTTTTTTATTTTTTACAAGTCTAGTTTTATAAATCACACATACCACAATCACTTCTAGATATACACTATATTAATTCAATGGTTTATTCATTCTTTGGTTCCTGTGAGTTTGGAGTAAATGCTCTTGTATTAGTTAGACATTCTTTGTAGTTGACTAGCTAATCGTACTTTCGTTGTGCAGATGGTTAAGATGTTGGATATTTTAGCAGAATACTTGTCAATTAAGGGATTCAAGTATCAGAGACTTGATGGAAGTACAAAGTCTGAGGTTCGCCACCAAGCTATGGAGCATTTTAATGCACCAGGCAGTGATGATTTCTGCTTCCTTCTTTCTACTCGTGCTGGTGGCTTAGGTATCAACCTTGCAACTGCCGATACAGTCATAATATTCGACTCTGACTGGAATCCTCAAAATGACTTGCAGGTTTGGGCCACAATGTGCATGCATCTTTATACTCTGATTAACCAAATTTTGACTATTTCTTTCTCCTCTCTCTTGTGTAGGCAATGAGCCGAGCTCATAGAATTGGACAGCAAGAGGTTGTCAATATATATAGGTTTGTGACAAGCAAGAGTGTTGAGGAAGACATCCTGGAACGTGCAAAAAAGAAGATGGTATAATAACTAGTTATTATCTTTTATTTGGTAATAATTGATGTCTTCTGTAAATTAATAGAGATTTATCGTGCTGCATGTGAACTATGTTTAATTTTTTTGTGTCAACTATAAACTAATACATGTGTTTTAGTCATATTGATGATTTGAACTATAGATATATGTATCTCTTTGACAAGGATGATGGTGTCAACATGCACTTATGCTTCCAAGCTCTATGTACTCTTTGAATACCACCACAAATATGCTTGCTTATTTTTGGAATTTTTTTCTTTTAGGTACTTGACCATTTGGTTATACAGAAATTAAATGCTGAGGGAAGGTTGGAGAGGAAAGAAGCAAAAAAGGGGAGTGGATTTGACAAGGTATTGATTGAATCTGTGTTTTTGATATTAGAGAGAATATCAAAGCCATTATCAAAATGCCATTCAACTCTCTCTTCTGATGCATCTTTGGATCTGAGATTTTTTAATTTCATTTAGTAAATGTATCATTTAATTCAATTATTTTATGGTTCCAGAATGAGTTGTCAGCTATTTTGAGGTTTGGAGCAGAAGAACTGTTTAAAGAAGATAGAAATGACGAAGAAAATAAAAAGCGCCTTTTAAGCATGGATATTGATGAGATTCTTGAAAGAGCAGAGAAGGTTGAACAGAAAGGAACTGAAGGAGAAGCAGGAAATGAACTGCTGAGTGCATTTAAGGCAAGCAGTTGCAGATTATATCAGATTTCTATTCTTTTGTAGGTTGTATGTGAACTATATGATAATGTACAGTGGAGTTACCTTTTTTTTAATGTTTTACCTCATCTGCAGGTTGCAAATTTTTGCTCTGCTGAAGATGATGGAACTTTCTGGAGTCGGTGGATAAAACCTGATGCCATTGCACAGGCTGACGTGTGTACATATCATTATTTTACAAAGATGTCATTTGTAGGCTTATTGCTTTCTGAAGCCAACAATATTACTCTGAGACTTGTATATTTAATATTATGTATTTTGTATAAACCAAATGTAGGAAGCCTTAGCTCCACGAGCTGCAAGGAACAGCAAGAGTTATGCTGAGGTCATCCCACCTGAAAGAAATAACAAAAGGAAAAAGAAGAGTGTTGAAATTCAAGACCGGGGTATAAAGCGTCGAAAGGCTGATTATTCAAGTTACCAAACTCCAACAATTGAGGGAGCTTCTGCACAAGTAAGAGGCTGGTCCTATGGGACCTTGCCTAAGAGAGATGCTACACGTTTTTTTCGTGCGGTGAGATTCTTTCTTATATTCTTTCTTTTTCTCTTCCAAAAGTAGTTCTTGAATTTAATGCCCTAATGCACTAACAATTTGAAACTATTATGATGACATTACGTTGTGTTTTGATAGAATTATTCATTAGTAAATTTGAATATAACTGAAGGTAGACTCTATTAGCTACTGCCTATTTAATTTGAATCAGATTTCTGAGCTTAACCTTTTTGTCTAATAAGTCCAAAGATCCAATATTTTGTTAGTATATACATACTTAGCACCATCTAAATACTTTATCTTATCTTAACTGAAAAGTGGTTTTCTTTCCCTGCTCAATAGAGTGATCATCCTTTACCTTGTTTGCATAGTAGGGGCCTCACTTCCTTAAGTTTCTTCAGTCAGTAGATAAGCATCTTTACATCACCAGGAACTGCTAGCTTTTATTGACTCAAAGATTCACTCCCCAACCTATCATGAGCATAACCTTTCAGATTCTCTATTTATTAATATTTAGTATCAGCTTGTGATTATTTCTTGGAAATTATTTCACTGATGACTATTAGTTTCACTAGCATTTGATGTTGTCTGATTATGTTGACTTCTATCTTAACTGCATGTTTCCTTTTGTTTGTCATATATTCACAGTTACCGGTAGTTTCAGGGCTGTTTGTGATATTTTGTTCTAAAGCAGGTTAAGAAGTTTGGAAACGACAGTCAAATTAGCTTAATAGCAAATGAGGTTGGTGGTTGTGTTGAAGCTGCTCCAGTAGAGGCACAGATTGAGCTTTTTGATGCATTATTAGATGGATGCAGAGAAGCGGTTAATGGAGGAAGTCTGGATGCAAAGGTTGTCACTGAGCTAGAATTTTCATATGCCTTCACT
>BJCO01376831.1:0-13783 GCA_018326465.1 Flaveria floridana | reverse complement strand
GTAGTGTTGCTGAGGATGGCACGAGGCGGCTACTCAGCTCTTTTGGGATGGCATTCTTTTGCTAATGTTTTTGTATTGTAATGCAAACAAATGATATTTTGTAACAGGGGATTGTATTACTTTACAAAAGCATTTATAGTAAAATTTAAAGTTTCCGCTGCATAGTTTTTATTAAGTTATATTAAATGTATGTTTTATGGGTGATGACGACCAACTGTGAGGTGCTCGGAAACGGGGCCTTACAGAGGAGGCTAGGACGGACCCTGATGTTTTGTCAGGTACATTTCTTGTAAACCAAACTCTTGCTTCTGTGTTATTTGATTCTGGTGCTAGTAGGAGTTTTATTTCTGCTGCTTTCGGTGCTAATTTTCCTATTAGTAGTAGATGTATTGATGAGCCCTTTGATGTAGAAACTACCATAGGTAAGTCTACGAGAATTTCTGACTTGATTGAGGGTTGTGACATAGAACTAGAAGGTCATAAGTTTCCAGCTAGATTGTTTATGATGACCTTAGGTGGTTTTGATGTAGTCCTAGGAATGGATTGGTTAGTAGACTACGAGGAAAACATTGTGTGTCACAAGAAGATGCTTAGACTAACAGCGCCTGACAAGAGTTCGGTGACGATATACGGTAGTATGAGGATGTGTAACGACTACCGTGAATTGAACAAGTTGATGGTGAAGGATCGGTATCCGTTATCGAGGATTGATGACTTGTTTGATCAGCTCCAAGGTGCCAGTTGGTTCTCGAGGATAGATCTTCGATCTAGCTACTATCAGTTGAAGGTGAAGGAGCAAGACATTTATAAGATAGCTTTTCGCACACGTTATGGACACTACGAGTTTCTCGTTATATCTTTTGGGTTAACTAACATGCCAGCTGTCTTTATGGACTTGATGAATCGAGTGTGTCGACCGATGTTAGATAAATCAGTGATTGTGTTTATCGATGATATCCCGATTTACTCAAGGAGTGAAGAAGAACATGCCGGTCATATTCGGGAAGTGTTAGAGACATTAAGGAAGGAGAAATTGTACGCTAAGTTCTCCAAGTGCGTGTTCTAGTTACGCAAAGCTCAGTTCTTGGGTCACGTGGTAAATCCCGAGCGGATTATGGTAGACCTGGTAAAGGTGGAGGCGGTGATGCAATGGAAGTCTCCAAAGACACCATCCAAGATCTGTAGCTTCTTGGGGTTGGCGGGATATTATCGAAGATTCATCCAAGACTTGTCCAAGATAGCTTCTCCGTTGACTAAGCTGACCTGTAAGGATGTGAAGTTTGTATAGGGTCAAGATTAGGAGAAGGCCTTTGAAGAGTTAAAGATGAGGTTAACTCAAGCTCCTGTTTTATCCTTACCTGAAGGAAGCGAGGATTTGGTAGTCTATTCAGATGCTTCTTACTCGGGGTTGGGTTGCGTGTTGATGCAAAGAGGGAAGGTTATAGCCTACGCATCCTGACAGTTGAAAGTTCATGAGGTTAATTACTACTCATGACTTGGAGCTGGCAGATGTGGTCTTTGCCTTGAAGATTTGGCGGCACTACTTATATGGGACAAAGTGCACAATCTTCACTGACCACAAAAGCTTGAAGTACTTCTTTGAGCAGAAAGATTTGAATATGAGGTAGAGGCGATGGTTGGATCTCATAAAGGATTACGATTGTGAGATCCATTACCATCCGGGCAAGGTCAACGTGGTTGCAGATGCCCTTAGCCGAAAGGAAAGACCCGAGCCAATTTGGGTGAAGGCTTATCAGTTAATTATGACCTATGATGTGATGACGCAGGTCAAGGAGTTTCAAGATGAGGCTTTGAAAGAAGATCATCTTAACTCTGAAAGGATGAGAGGCCTAGTCATAGAGTTGGGTGAAAACACTCTCGGTGTTAGAACCCGATATGGGCGAATATGGACTCCTTGTTACGGGGATTAACGTGGAAAGATCATGGATGAAGCTCATAAAACTCAATACTTGATTCATGCCGGTGCCACGAAGATGTACCACGATATGAAGAAGGATTATTGGTGGCCTGGTATGAAGCATGACATAGTAGAGTATTTGAGTAAGTGTCTTACTTGTTTACAAGTGAAGGTGGAGCATCAGAAACCGTACGGGAAAATTCAACCTTTGGATATACCCGAGTGGAAGTGGGAACATATCACCATGGACTTTATTACGAAGTTACCGCGTGCCCCGAGAGGGTATGATGCCATATGGGTGATAGTTGATCGTCTAACGAAGAGTGCTCACTTCCTACTGATTCGAGAACGTATTCCTCTAAGAGACTCATAGATTTATTCATTTAGGAGATTGTAGCTCGTCATGGTGTACCGGTGTCTATTGTATCTGATCGTGACACTCGGTTTACATCCAAGTTTTGGAAGAAATTCCATGATGCGATGGGGACGAGGCTATACATTAGCACAGCCTATCACCTTTAGACAGACGGTCAGTCTGAGAGGACGATCTAGACGCTTGAAGATATGCTTTGGGCATGTGTGATCGATTTCAGAGGAAGTTGGGATGACCATTTGCCGTTAGCAGAATTCTCGTACAACAACAGTTATCATGCCAGGATTGGCATGCCACCATACGGGATGCTATATGGTAGGAGATATAGGACACCCGTTTGTTGGGGTGACATTGGTCAGAGAGAGTTGGGAAGTATTGAGGTGATCAAGGCTACAACTGAGAAACTAGAAAAGATCAAAGCCTTTAAGAAGGTAGCTAAGGATAGACAGAAGTCGTATGTTGATAAGTGGCATAAACCGATTGAGTTCCAGGTGGGTGATAGGGTTATGTTGAAAGTCTCACCTTGGAAGGGTATCATTCGGTTCAGAAAGTGGGGCAAGTTGAGCCCGAGGTACATAGGGCCTTTCCGAATCATTGCTCGAGTGGTGGCATATAGGTTAGAACTACCTGCTGAGTTAAGTTGAATTCACCCGACATTCCATATATCTCATCTACGAAAGTGTTTAGTGGATGAGTATATGGTTGTACCACTGGAGGATATTGAAGTAGATGAACGACTCAATTATGTGGAGCAACTAGTGGCGATCATTGATCGTAAAGAGAGAAGGTTAAGGAATAAAGTGGTTCCTCTTGTGCGTGTACAGTGGAAGCACAGGAAGGGATCCGAGTCTACGTGGGAGACTGAAGAAGAGATGAGGTAGCATTACCCACATCTGTTTGAGGAATAACAGGTTTCAGAGACGAAACCTATATAAGGGGGATGGACTTGTAACACCCGGATATTTTTATAGACAAGAAAGAATGAATAAACGCGAATAAAAAAAGGAGAAAATGCAATTTAACCCAAGTTGAGGGGTTAAAAGTGTGAAAAGGACAAAAAGAATAAAAAGTTGGTACATAAAGTAGATATGACCGCCCATAATCTCCTGCACACTTCATTTCATTTGGTTTTAGAGAGAGAAAGAGCAGAATTCGAGTTTCTAGAAAGAAGAAGAAGAAGAAGGCTGAATTTAAGGTAATAATTAGTGTTTTTAAGTTGTTCTTAGATAGATTTAGCCTCGGTTACATGCTTACATGTGTTTGTATGTTCGGTTGTGTGTTTTTGGTGGGTTTTAGGTTGTTGAGCTCATAGCAAACGGGTTTAAAGGAAGTCATACCCAAAGTTTGACAAAGGTGAGTTCTAGAACCCCCTTTTTAACATGTTTTAATTGATTTGGGGCTGGAAATGCATGTAAATATGTTTTCATAAAATAGGTGTATGTACCCGTATGTGTGTGCGAATGTGTATGTGGGTGGGTGTATATTTTGGGTGAATATGATGTTATGATTATGTTAAGAATGTGTTTTGTAGCTTAGAATGTAAGAAATAAGCTTAGAACATGTTAGTTCTGAATTTAGGACTGAATTATGTTGATTAAGGTATAATTTGGTTGCCCATACACCTAAACAGTGGCCCATGCGCCCAACAGTCAAATTGCCTAAGTGTGCCCAACCGCCCAAAACCCCATGCGCCTAAATAGTAGCCAAATGCCTAGAAATTTGCCCAGAATGACTAAGTGTCAGGCCCATGCGCCTAAGTGTTAGTGACTAAGTGTAAGCTCAGGAGCCCATATAGTGGCAAAACACCCAAACAGGGCAGAAACGCCTAAATAGTTCCCATGCGCCCAAACACTTAGAAATATTTTTGAATTTTTAGAAAAACTAGAATTTGTAGGGTTTGGCCTGATTTAACCCATAGACTATGATTACCCATTTTAAGCATGATTATGGGATGGTTTAGGGTTATAGAATGTATGATTAATGTATGGTATGTATGGTGTGTTATCTTCTAATGGTATTGAAAGGTATTAATATTATATTATAAAATACGTTAATTATTATTTTATTACTTTACTTAGTACGACAAATGAATGAAAGAACGTAAAGTATTACGTAACAAAGTGAAAGATAACAAAGATGAGAAGTAAAACGAAATAAATGAAAGAATGGCTTGCAAGCAAATAGAAAGGAGGTGCATGACCACGTTGTCGTTAGCTCAACTGTGTGTGGTTTTAATAAGCAGAAGGATGCATGCAGGGTCAATCATTGAGATTGAAAAGATCTTTTGGTATGCCCTAGGTGACTGGGTCAGCTTCGTGCACAATGTTCGTGAGTTAATTACCACAGGCCCAACATCAGCTTCGTGCACAATGTTCAGGGTATTGCCAATTGGTCTGAATGAATGGGAGAGATGACTTGCCCTAGGTGACTGGGTCAGCTTCGTGCACAATGTTCATGATTTAATTACCACAGGCCTAGCATCAGCTTCGTGCACAATGTTCGGGGTATTGTTCATCGATCCGTATGGAAGTAAAACAATGACTAACGTACGAAAAGAAAGTAAGAACAATAAAAGAATGATGTAACGTATGATATGAAAGTATGAGAATGAAAGTAAGAGATAGTGTAAAGTACGAAATGAAAGAATGTATATGAAAGAGAATGTCAATGAAAAGCATGAAATGAAAGTAAGTATATGAAAGTGAAAGCTAATGAAAAGAATGTAAATGAAATGGAATGAAAGTATGAATATGATGATGAAAGATAACGACCGATAATGGGAAATAATAACAATTTTATCTACTTGTACGTATAATGCATGATCGCGTATGAAAGCAAAGAAGGGTTTTAACGAAAGTAAAGTATGATATATTTTCATAAAACTAGAACTCACTCAGCAACGCTGACTTTTGTGTATTTTCCAGTTGACAAGTGAGAGTTGCTGAGGATGGCACCAGGGCAGCTACTTGGCATTTTTGGGATGACATCCATTTGTATAACAATGACGTTTGTGTGATTTAATGCAAATTATGATATTTTGTAACAGTTAACTATATTGTATTACTTTGCAAAAGCCATCATTAATATATGAAATGGTTTTAAGTAATTTTCGCTGCGATGTTTTAAATAAATGTATGTTTTATGTGCGATGAATGACCAACTGTGAGGTGCCGGGAATGGGGCCTTACACCAAACCACAATTGAACCCCCATGCCTACATTTTGGTTCAATTATGTTATCCACATTGGAAGAATCCAAGACCCACAAGGCTTGGGTTTATAATAGTAACTAACTTTCTCACCTTTTGTGCAGGGATATTCACATGACAAAAATAGAAATGTATGGATTATGGATAGTGGATGCTCCAGACACATGACAGGGAACAGATCTCTTCTTCAACAGTTTCAACATTTTGATGGAGGACCTATTCAGTTTGGAGGTAAAACCGGAGGATACATTTCTGGCTGAGGTTGTGTATCCAATGGTAAATTAAAAATTGATAAAGTAAACTTGTCAAACAACTTGAACACAATCTGTTAAGTGTTCCTTAATTCCATGATCAAAAGCACCACATGCTTTTCACAGAACATGAGTGCATTATCCTTAAACCAGGGATAATAATTCCTCAGGAATTGGTGCTTCTTAGATCTCCCAGGAAAGGGATATGTATAAGCTTGATATGAAAAATGCTTCCCTAGTGGGTGAAGTATCATGCTTTCTTTCCAAATCTAATGGTGATGAGTCAACTCTATGGCATAAAATAATGTGTCATGTTAATTTTAAAATCAAGAATAATTTGGTTAAAAATAACTTGGTACATGGTGTGCCTAAAAAGGAACTTTTCTGTCAGAATAGCTGTGTTGCATGTCTAAAAGGAAAGCAACACAAGGTCCCTCATAAATCCAAAGATGTTAACTCTATCACCACTCTATTACACTTGTTGCACATGGATCATTTCGTCCTATAAGTATAATGAGTATTGGAAGGAAATCATACTGCCTTTTGATTGTTGATGATTTTACTAGATATACATGGGTATTCTTTCTAAGGACTAAAGATGAAACTGCTAAAACTTTAAAAAATTTCATTCTTAAAATAGAGAATCAAATTGATCATAAGGTTAAAATAATTAGAAGTGATCAAGGGACTAAGTTTAAGAATGAACTTTTTGACTTATTCTGTAACTCAAAAGGGATTGCCAGACAATATAGTGCTCCTAGAACTCCTCAACAAAATGGTGTTGCTGAGTGGAGAAATAAGACACTTATTGAGGCTGCTAGGACTATATTAGTTGATTCAAAGCTGCCTCTAACATTCTGGGTAGAGGCAGTCAGCACTGCATGCTATGTGCAGAACAGAGTTCTTATAGTTAAACCTCATGGAAAAACCCCTTATGAGCAATGGAACAAGAGACCACCATTCGTTGGTTTTCTTAGGTACTTTGGCAGCAGGTGTACCATACTTAACACAAAGGACAGTTTAGCATCATTTGCTAAAACGTTGGATGATGCTATCTTTGTTGGATATTCTTCAAGCTCCAAACCTTATAGAGTATACAACATTAAGAATCAGTAATTTGAGGAATCATTCAATATTGTTGTTACTAAAGAGAATGGCCCTGATCATATCTTTAATTTAGAATTGTTTCCAAACTATTTTAAACTTTCTTGTAAGAATGTTTTAGCTGGAACATGAACTCAAAGTTACTCAGATGATGATTAATTGTTTGAGTTACCCAGACCTCTTCCAAGTTCTCCAAGAATTTCTGAAGATCAAGCTCCCATCAAAATAACAAGTGGAGCTTCAACCAGTTGTCAACAAAGTGAGCCTCAAAACTCATCGAGTGACAACTCAAACACCGCATAACACCAAGCTGATAGAAGTAGCAATCAGGAAGAACATGCAACTATTAATGCTACTCCACATCAAATGGCTACTGATGTTGTTTCTCCTTCATTCAGTCAGTCCTCGTTGAATGAATATGAAACCCCAACTGGTCCAGATGCATACAATCTTGAGCAGAACTTTTCAAATCTAGATCTCTCCATGTAATTGGATATGATCCCTAGGCTCAGGATTCACAACACTCACCCAGCTAAAAGCGTCATTGGATATGTTTTTTAAAGGTGTGAGAACAAGAAGACAAACTCATAATAGAAATGTCATTTTATACTTATGCTTCCTCTCACAGATGGAACCAAGAAAGGTAGAAGAAGCTTTGAAGGATAGTAGTTGGATTGAATCAATGCAAGATGAATTGCTTTAATTCAAAAGACAGCAGGTTTGGAACCTATGTCCACTACCATCTGGTCAAGTACCCATTGGCACAAAGTGAGTATTCAGAAACAAAAAGGATGATTGATTATAAAGAATAAGGCAAGACCAGTAGTTCAAGGATACACTCAAGAAGAAGGAATTGATTAAATCGATATCTTTGCACCTGTTGCAAAACTTGAGGCAGTCAGGATCTTTCTTGCTATGTAGCATCCAAGAACTTTACAGTTTACTAGCTTGATGTCAAGTGTGCTTTTCTATATGCGGATATAGACAGAGAAGTCAATATGTGTCAACCTCCAGGATTTGAAGACCCACAACATCCTAACTACGTGTGCAAATTGGACAAAGCTCTTTATGGGTAACACCAAGCACCTAGGCTGTGGTATGAGACCTTGTCATAGTTTCTCCTGAAGAGTGGTTACACCAGAGGTACCATTGATAAGACATTATTCATAAGGAAGACTGGAAAATACATTTTGCTAGTACTAGTCTATGTTGATGACATCATATTTGACTCTTCAAATGACCAAATATGTAAAGACTTTGAAAGCATTATGAAGAAGAAGTTTGAGATGAGTTCCATGGGAAAAATGGACTTTTTCCTTGGAATTCAGGTGAAGCAGATGAAAGCTGGGTTCTTCATCAATCAATTTAAATATGATAATGACATTTTAGAAAGATTTGAAATGAAGGATTGTAAGCCAGCAAAGACACCTATACCCAGAAATCACAACCTTTGTCCTGACTCCGAGGGGGAGGATACTGATCAACATCAGTATAGGGAAATTATTGTATCTCTGATGTATCTCACAGCAAATAGACCTGATATTATGTTCGCAACCTGCATTTGTGTAAGATATCAGACTGATCCAAAGGTGTCTTACCTAGTTGCTACTAAGAGAATCCTAAGATACCTCAAAGGAGCTTCCAAGTTAGGTCTCTAGTATCCTAGGAATCAAGACTTTAATCTCTATGGCTACACTGATAGTGACTATGGTGGCTGCAACATCAATAAGAAATCAACATAAGGAGGATGTCAATTTCTTGGTGGAAGGATAATCTCCAGGCAATGCAAGAAACAATCTTGTGTTTTAACATCAACTGCTGAAGCTTAATACATCGCTGCTACTAGTTGTTGTGCTCAGCTGCTGTGGATTCAAAATCAGATGTTGGGTTATGGCTTCAATTTCATGGAGACTCCCATTCACATTGACAACAAGAGTACTATTTCCATTACAGAAAATCCGGTCAAGTACTATAAGACAAAGCATATTGACATAAGGTACCACTTTATTAGAGATATTCATAAGAAGCATCTGATCAAACTATGTCAAAGTTGACTCAAATGAACAATATACTAATTTGTTCACAAAAGCATTTGATGAACAAAGATTTAAATATCCGATTACGCTGTTACCATGATAAACATTGACTAACTTATCTCCTATGAAAAACCTTTTAATATGTGTTTTCCTTATGTTAAACAATCTAAGCCCTATTACAAAGGTATTTCTTCCAAAATTTTCTAACTATGCGTTCTTCCGAAGAGAAACTTTCCCACGGAAGATATCTATACTTATCTTCCGACGAAAACTTTTCTAAACTTGTATTATCTTCGGAAAAGTTTGAAGCTTCGGTAAAACATTCAAAGTGTTATCAAATCTATTTCCGAAGTGATAAAACTTTTCATTCAGAAGGCTTTCTTACTCTCGGAAGTGAGACTATATATCTTACTTTTGGATGTAAGTTTTGCTTCGGAAGATATTACACTCGGAAGACTCATACTCTTGAATGAAAGTTTTATTGTGTAACTTAAATCTTTGGGCCCCACTCTGTATAAAGGTAAAGAATTTCTTAATGATGTCAGAATATTTAAATGACCTATCCTTACTACCACTTTCACATAATATCGAAACTACCATTTCACATTATCCATCTGCCATTTTACCATATTTAAATACTTCCGACCTCTCTCATTAATCCTTTTATCCATTTGCAAGCCCTAGCTGTTCTTCATCTTCACTCTCACTCTCTCAAACTTACTCTACTCTTCCCGATCTCTTTCAGCAATGGCACTAAACCCTCAGCACAACCAAGTCGCGCTCCTTGACTCTTCAAAGGATGTCGACTTCTCTGAAATCATCCAGTTTCTGATTCAGTCCACCTATTACACAGCCCTCACCGTTAACCCTACTGTTTACTCCAACCAAATGGCTGAGTTTTGGGCAAATGGTTAGATTGACACCTTGAACGGAATTAGGGTTATTAGGTCTAGAATCTATGGCCAAGAGTTGGCCATATCTGAACAGACCATTTGGGAGCACTTAGAACTTCATGATGAGGGTTCTCCTATGAAATTCCCTAAATATAATTTGGAAGATAACTATACCCAAATGGGGTATGGTGGTGATATGAGCAGGTCAATAGTCTACAAGTCAACTTCTCCTACAACTGGAAGTTCCTACTTCATATTGTTCTTCACTGTCTATCCCACAAATCAGGGGGATGGGATCAAATTCCCTATGTCCTAGGATGCCTAGTTCACGGGTTTGTAAAAGGCCTCCAGTTCAACTATTCCAGGTTTGTGCTGAATAACCTTAGGGGAAATCTTCAAAGGGAGACATTCTACATGTATCCCAGGTTCATTCAGTATATCATCAACTGCGAGCTGGCTCAAGAGAAGCTTGTTTGTGTAGCTATTCTTTTTATCCCTCCCATGACACCGACCATCTTCAAAGTTCTAAAGAGGGTGTCCACCAACTTTACCGGAAGACATACTGCACTCCTTCCAGGCATGATCGAGATAATGGCTGCTGGTGACATCCCTGTAAACCCCATAGGTGATGAACCCACACCAACACCAACCACTTCACTGCCAACTCTTCCTCCTCGTCCCATCAAACATACATACAAGAGACATCCCAAGATAACACTTGTTCAATCTTCTCTGATTGAACAAGCACCTCCTGTTCAATCCAAAACGACTAGAGTGGAAGAATGGGCTCCCACTCAGTCTGAGGTCCAACCATCCTTCACCATTGACCTCAATATGGGTATTGAGTCTCCTCGGTCTCAATCCCATGATCCTGAAACCTGAACTGAAAGCCCTCAGGTTGAGTCATAATACTCCCCTGGGCAACCAACAAGGGACATCCAAATCATAGGCTCTAAGCCTCTAGATATTGATCAAGGTTCGGGATCATTAGGAATAACTCCCATATCCTTTACTGACCTACTTACCGGTAGTGATGAGGATTTCATGTTCCTTCAAGGCCATGGTGTTGATCTATAACACCATCCAAAAATCAACTGAGCCTAGAGAAATCTTTTACTTCTAGCCCCCATAAGCAAAGCCAAACTGAGGTGAGTCCCACTAATATGGAGGGAACTCATGTAGATTCAGCTGAGAATGTCTTAATGGCCTTTCAGGATAATGGTTACATTTCTGAGACTGAATCTATGGCAACTCTGCCTATTGATGACTCTGAAAGAGACATCACTTCGCAGAGGAAACCATGGTGTCAAGAAACCACAACTGGTGGTGAAGATGAACATACAAGGTATGTTATCTCATCTCCCCTGATTCTTCTAAAGAAGATGAGGGAGGTATGCAACTCACAATAAAAGACCTAATTTCTAAAGTCTCAAACCTTGAATCAAAGGTTAAGACTTTAGAAGATAGGTCTGCCACTTAGCAACTTGAGATTGAATATTTCAAGGCTCAAGTAGTTAAGACACAGATTGAGATATCTGTTAGGCATGTACCAATTCAAGTCTCTCTGACTTCTTCCTCCAGCTCATCAAGCTCTCAAGATGACGCTACCAAAAAGGGGGATAATATTCAGAGTGAAACTCATGTAGAGCAAAGTTTGGCTCTTACAACCCTTTCTTCAAAATACCCTGCCCAACAAGCAATTGTTTTAGCTGAGCCACCTCCAATCATATTTCAAGTGGACCAAAAGATGCTCATGGATCTTAAATGATTCCTAACTACATTCCTAATGAGCTCCTCACTTGAACAACCAAGTCCAGACGTTGTTATGGCTTACTTTAGAGCTGAGGAGCTTGAAATATTGAATGCACCTCCTACCACTGAGGAAGGAATTGGTCAACCTAAGGTCCACATTGAACCTAAGATTGTTTTTGAAGGGGATATAGGGATTGATGGCCCAGAAACTGAATCAGTTGGGAGAGGTAGTGCAATCCCTCCAACTTCCGAAGCTGAAGACCAAGCTGCGGAAGAATTCCCACTTACTTCCGAAGCTGAAGCCCAATCTGTGAATGGACTATCTTCCTTGTCTAATGATCTAATTATCACAGAGGCAATTCTTGAACTATCCTCTGAGATAAATAGTGAAGACTATCTCACAACTCCTCCTGCTTAACCACCTTGATCATCACAAGCTCAAATCCCCACTCACCAACCTAAATCCTCTACAACAGAGTCTCCAAAGGTTCAAGCTTCTAAAGACATCAAAGGCAAAAGAAAGATGTATGCGGAAGAGCTATTAGAAGAGGAAAGGATGGAGAAGTTTAAGAGAAAAGGTAGACTTCGCACTGGAAAGCTACTAGCTGCAAGTAGTAAAGCAGTTGTGGTAGCCCAGGAGGCTATCAACAACATGAAGAGAGTAGAGATTATTGACAATCATGTCAATCTAGGTGTAGCAAATGAAGATGTACTCCTCTTAACACTTGAGAAGCTGGTAGAGTTAGAAAAGGCAACCCTGCTGCAAAAAGAACAAGATGAAGCAACAAGGTTGGCCTTAGAAGAGGAGGAGAAGAGGAAGAAAGAGGAAGCTGAGCAGGAGCTAAGAGGAGAAAGGGTAGCCTTCTTAAGTTCTAGGGGCTACTCCTTTGAAGAACTAGCTCCTCATGATAACGACATGATCTTGCGGCTTTTCAACAGAGAACAAGATCAAATGGACAAGGAGAGGAGAAAGGCTGCTAGGGAAAAACTCAGGGTAAAGAAGAAGAAGGAAGAAGAAGCCCAACTTGTCATTGCCAAGAAGATGGGAAACAGAGCATGAATGAAAGCATATCTTAGACCCTATGGCTTTTCTGTCAGACAAGTTAGTCCTATGTCTGATAGGACCCTGCAACGACATGTCAGTAACATCAAAGCTGATATTCACTCAGGAATAAGGAAGGTGGTTTACCCAAGTTCTCAGAGGATAACACCTAAACCTACACCTCAACCTCAACCTTAAACTAAACCTGAACCAGCACCCTTCCCCTTCCCAATAAAAACTGAACCAACCACTAAACCCTACACCCCTAAACCTATACCATCATCCATACCCTCATCACCCATTGCTTCACAACAACCACCTCCACTACCCATCTTAAAACCCAAAACACTTTCTAGAATGCAACCCACTTCTACCCAACAATTAACCACCCAATCATCATCCAAGCTATCCTCTAAGTCAAGTAAACTTCTAACCTTGGAGGAATTCAAGGAAATCAAGAAAAAGCTCATCAATTATACTACTCTAAGCGAAATCACTTATGAAGAAGAGTCCATCAAGTTAACATTTGTTGATGGATCCTCCAGTTCCCTCACAAGAGAGAAATTTCTTGATTTGCCTAGGGGAACTCTGGACCAAGCACTTCGGCTCTTAGCAGTCAACTCTGATTCGCTAAATGAAGAAGGGAAGAAGCTAAGAAGAAAACTGATGACTCTATGGGACACCAAGAAGGGGAATAAGCTGCCAAATCAACCCCTCATTCCTAGGAAACAAATTGTCCAATAGAGGTTTGAAACCTCTTTTCCCAACTTTGTTATGGAGAGAGAGAATGACCAAGTCAACAGACTCAACACAATATCTCTGCTTCACTCATGCAGATTTTATATTACTGAGTTAGCAGAGAAGCCATTCTCCAACCCCTCCAACTCTCAAATAGCTGCTCACATTCGAAATTATTTGAGTAGCCTTCACCTTGCTGAGTTAACTGTAAGAGCAAGGAATGAAGGAGAGTTAAAGCTAAGAGAGCAGGCTGAAAAGGAAGGGACAATCAAAGGAAAGAACAAACAAACAAACAAACAAACCCAATATATCCCACTCAAGAGCAGGGTCTGGGAGGGGTAGGTGGTGGCAAGTCTTTCCTCTATCCAGATAGGTAGAGAGACCGCTTCCAAGGAGACCCCTGGCTCGCTACAAAAGCTACAAAAGATAGGAATATGACTACAACTCCCGTATATATATATATATATA
>BJCO01376828.1:0-17657 GCA_018326465.1 Flaveria floridana | reverse complement strand
TAACATTGATTTTAAATTTTCACAGAAATTGTCGTTGCTATATATGCTTATAAATTATATACGAAACCGATTTGTTTTTCCACTGCAACGCGCAGGTATCATACTAGTCAAAATGTAAATGAATAAGTCATAAAGTTGGTTCAAAGTTTTTCTCTTCTATCTTTAAGATATGATATAAAAATAATAAAAAAAGAAAAATAACTTCCAATTTGCTTATAAGTGCTTCAACATAAACTTTTTAATGTCAATGTACAAGTCTAAACCGAGTTTTACAAAATTTTCATACCTCGCCGCGCGCCCGAGTAATTTTTCTACTTATACATATATAGTCGTACATTATAAACCACTACCACAACAACATCCTAACGTACATTTCAAAATCATCACTTATGTTTTACACACTCTGTTCCAAGATCAAAACCGTTGGTTAAAGTGTCATTAAACCTGACGTTTTTTGTAATAAACTATAAAATCTCTACACTAATAATCTTTGTACTAATAAATAAAAATAAATAAGAACATTTGTCATCATTTTATGCTATCTAATATTTAATTTTCCAGTCATTCTCAACTCTAACATAAAAAGTATATTACTATTTATATATTTATTAAAATTTGATTATGGATGCTATAATGACTATCCATTAGTAACATTTCATCTAATTATGGATAATTATTATAACATTAAACATATGAATTATATATGAAAATAATTAATAATTTTCTAATTAACTTATTTTTTAATCAAAAGTTTTTATTTATGTCTCCAAATATAATCAAGTAGAAAATTATGTTTGTTATTATGTTAGGAAAAAGAAAAGAAGAACAATCATAATAACATATGAGTTTATTTAATCTGTACAGGACACAATATTCTAACCTAATAATCATATAAGAGACTAAACCAACTGAGTTGGTTACATAAACATTTAGACAGTTTCAAGATTATAATAACATCCTCTTAAAACAAAGCTTGTATAATAATAATTAAGGTGCCAAAAAACTGTCATATATGAAAGAAATATGAAGTATTGGGTTCCCATTTTGTAAAAAAAGATTCTATTAGGCTTTTGAGTTTTAAACAAAGTTATCTTGGGCTTGGGCTTGGGCCTGGGCCATCAAATATTAGTACATGCATGGCATATCTATAATCTATCATTCCATTCCAATAGCAGCACGCCAGTTACCAGTACATGTACATCTATCATTCCAATAGCCATTTCTTAAACCTAATAATTACGTGAACCAAAAATCAAATCATCATCATAAGAGACAAACAAGTAGCGATTGAACAAAATTTTCTTGATTAGGCAGCGATCCATCATCCTTGATCTCGATTAGGCATTTAGATTAAACACCGACCAACACTTGATTAGGCATCATAATAGGCATCATAATCTCTTAACTCCGATAAGTAGGATTGCGTGAATCAAGCACTTAGGCAGCAATCCTTTTTTTTAGTTTTCTGCCTTCTTTGTTCAAGGAATCAAGGTTACTTTGCTTTTGTTCATGGATGCAAGGTTTATTTGTTTTTTTCTTTGGTAATTTATTTACTAGTTTTGTGTTTTTTCTTTTTGTGAATTGTAATTAATTTATTCTTCAGCTTTTTCTAAATTGTGAACAACTGATATAGTCTGTTTTGATTAATTTGTCTTTTGATTGCTGCCTTTTTTGTGATCATATGCATTTAGATTTAGGCTTTTTTTATTTGGTGTTTACTTAGACATTTATGTTTTACAGATCTCACAAGGCACTTAGGACAAGGAGAATTTATTCTTGTTGCTTTTTAATTAACTGTTTGTTTTTTTTTTTGAATTGTAATATCAAATTAAATTTAAACGTTTATTATTATATATATGTCACATCACCCGAAGAATGATGGTTTTATCAATTCTTATTTGATAAAGACCCCATTTTCTTAGTTTGATTTGGACCTCTGAAAACCTTAAGCCGAGACATTGATAACAAGCCACCACTCATGAGTCTGTGATGCAAGTACAAGAGCAACAATAGTTCTTATCATGTGTACACTTGCTTGGTAGGGAAATATGCATGTCCTAACAAAACACATTTCTTATCATGTTTTGGAAACCCTTTGTACACTCTTTTACCTTTATTAAACTTAAAGGACTATATGTGATCTCATAAAACAATTACCCCAAGAAAATTGACTCATGTAAAAATACAGTATTTGTGCAAATGAATCCCGTAAAATCCTAATTAAAAAAAAAAAGAAAAAATCAATTTTTAGTTCTGGTAAAAAATCCATCAGTGATTACATGCGAATCTAGAAAACCTAGATAAAAAGAAATTTTGAAAAATCCAATGGATGACGCGAAAAATCAAAAACAAAAAGAAGCAATAATCTTTTTAAATTAAAGGTGATCATCGAAGTCCATGTGTGACATTTATCATCTCATATCAATTAATATTATTTATTTTTCTCAAAAAATACGCTCAAAATGGTTATCTTTGACGTGAACTATTCTTATGCCTAATATCATTCTTGTGGCTTGATAGAACAATGTGGGATTTACGTATAATGTGACAAAACACCCCCTTCAATTCCATTGTTTAGGACTCATCGTACCTCTTGAGGTTTGCCCTATCGTCTTAAACATAACAGAACTAGTGGGAATACTAACGAGAATATCCTTCTTTAGCAATTAAAGGGACATGCCGGTTAGCTAGTCATCACAAAATATATCGTCGGTAGTCCATCTGAAAGCTAGGTCTATTCTAACGACCATGCATAACTTGTGGGTAATCCGTCATTACATTGTTCATATGCACAGTTTTATTAAACAATGGATGATGGACATACAAATTATTCCTTGGATTCTATATATCATTACATTTGCAGAACTTATTTATCCACTTTGAGTATCACATGCAACATGTCTTTTCTATTTTATGCTTGATTTAAACCGATCCCTGACTATTTCGAAAGTCCCTTTGTTGACCTGCTGCTTTTGTTAAAACATTATTGCAAGTCATTATTAATTGGATATGACATTTTCGATGTCACATAGGTACATATGGTATAAGAAAATAATGATCGTAAAAATGTTGTAACATGTTTTCTGTAACATTCAAAAGTACATCATGTCACACTAGAATTGTATTTTTGGACATTGATTATTATCATATGAATAGAACATGTGGCCAATTGAGTGCAGGGCCCAAAACAATAGTTGACATGTGCACCATGGTGAATTGTACCTCTAGACTGGACCATGATGGGCAGCCACCGTACCGGCCCGACCAAACCACCTGATGAAAGCCACTTAATTGATCTTGTATGTCAACATCATCATTAACAATGGTTGGATCACATCTTCTCAATGAATAGTAGAAGGTAATACTATGATCACAAAACATTGATCATTCTTCACGTTAATGACTTTGCGTTCATAGTAAACGAATGCGAAGTAGATCCATTTGATCAACATGAAGAGTACTGGTTCCTTGATATATGGACTTCACATTAGTAGAGTTAGACTTAAACGGGTTTGTTCACATGTAACGCGGTCAATGTTGGAATCTGCTAGCTAGCTTCGCTTGGGTCGATTTATTTTTTAATTGTTTAGAGTTATTACTAGTTTATAGTGTATCTTATATTTGATATGTTTATTTTAGGAGGTTTTTGATGAGTTGTTTCATTTCATTTATTGGGTTTTCTTAATATAACATGTTACTTGTTATCCAATGGGTTTTTTAGATACAGCTTTGATATGATAACGAAGAAGTCGCGTTAAGAAAGTTGTATTGCATATGGCAGCTTGTATAGATGCATAACAGGTTTGAGAAAGCTGAAAATACAGTTTCTATAGGTAAAATCGATCAAGAACGACTAGGATTCAAATGTCAAGGAAGGAACTTGAAAGTTTGCACATGAAGAAAGATGAATCAGTTGATGATTTTGCAAACTAACTAAGCGGGTTAGCTTTAAATGCAAGGATTTCGCATCAAACATTAAAGAGAATGCATTGGTGAGACGGTTGTTTGATAATGGCCTTGGTGGAACAGTACATTAAGTCGAACATGATGTTATTTGATAAAGCTATAGGAAGATTGAAGGCCTATGAGGAACATGTTATTGGATACAACATATAAGAGGACATTTATTGGAGATTGATATTTTCTTAAATAGAAAAGGAGAAAGCATGGGTGTGAGTGTGGTTGTTGAGGAAGTTCAAACCAAGAGTACTTTGGGCGAGGCCAAGAAAGAGGTCACGAGTTCGGAAAGGGTCAAGATGGTGAATGTTTCCTATGGGGTAAGAGCCACTTTAGATGTTAAAATCGTGGTGAATTTGGACATTTTCTGTATGGATGTCTGAAGTGTGAGAAGAAGGGGATGGCTAACTTCACATGATAGAAGTCTTTTTATTTAGAGTTAAATTTGATTTTGCTCCCAAAGGTTTGACAAGAATAACCATTTTTATAAAAAATATTATAAACATTAACTTACCTCTAAAAGTTTCATAACTTGTTTCAATTTCAGTCCAAAGGTTTCATTAGTTGTTTCAACTTAAATCTAAAATTATTGCAGGATTGATATTAGTCTCTCAACACTTAGTGTTTCTCACAAGCTCGATAAATATCACTCGTTTGATGAATGCAGAATCAAGAACTTAGTTGATAGTTTTCAAGATATTTGTATATATTATCTCTCAACTAAGTATTACAAGACTCATGCAGAGGCATGGATACTAAGTTACAATGAGCGACTATATATACTACTATCTACAGCTTGTTATACATAGATAACATGCTAGGACTTACTTTTAAACAAATACTATATTTCTAGAGGTAAGGTATCTCAAATAAAGTATTATCTAAGATAAGGTAGTCATGACAGGTGCATGACTTACCTTTTGGTCACCTACTAAAGGTGGCGACTGTACCAACTAAGGAATGGTGAATAGTGAACAAAAGTAAGGTCAACCACATGAATGTGGAAAGCATCTTGCATTGAATCAGAGTAGTCAGCAAGTGTCAGTCGGACCATACTTTGTCCACTGGTTCACACTGTGATTCTTCCGAAGGTAAAATGGCTTCGGAAGAATGAGTTCTTCGGAACCATTTAAACTTCAGAAGACATAGCTTCTTCCGAGGCTTTGTCTTCGGAAGACTTTGTCTTCTAAGTGTTTTCTTCGGAAGGAGATCTTCTAAATCTTGAAAGACCGAGTTCATCCTTCGGAAGATCTTCAGAAGATCATCTTGTAAGCTTTGGAAGTTGTAGTATTGTCTTCGGAAGAATTCTCTTAGTTGTACAGATTTCTCCTAAGTGTTGTTTTGGTTGCACCAGCCTCAATAGATCCAACAAACTCCCCCTAGGCTGATGCTACTAAAATTACACTTCCTTCTTCAACTTTTAACTCCTTTTCAGTTCTCGCCTTTTGTTTAATTCGGTAAGATGAAGGTTGTCAATGTGTATTTTGATGTGAGCAACTATTATGGAGTTAGAGGGATTGGTGAATGGTCTCTCTGCTAACTCGGCAATATCAAATCTGCTCAAGTGTAGCAGAGATGAGGCAGTGAATCTGTTTACCTCTTCATTCTCCCTTTCCGCAACGAAGTTATGAGAAGGTTCATCAAACCTCCACTGGTTAATTTTCTTTCTAGGAATGAGGGGCAAGTTTAGTAGTCTATCCCTATTCCTAGTGTCTAGTAGGGTCACCAATCTTCTTCTTAGCTTCTTTCCTTCTTTATTTAATGAATTAGAGTCTAAGGCTAAGAGATTGAGTGATTGGTGTAGAGTCTCTCGGGGTAGATCAAGGAAGGCATCTCTTGTGAGGGAGCATGAGGATCCATCAATGTATTTTAATACAATGAATCCTTCCTCATAAGAGATGCTACTCACAGTTCAGAAGTTAATGAGTCTCCTTTTGATCCCCCCAATCTCTTCTAAGGTCAGAGTTTTAGATGGTTCAGAGGATGATTTGGGTATTGATTAAGTTTTAGGTTGTGTTTTGGGTTGTAGTATGTGTAGTGATGGTGGTTGTCAAGAGGCAGAGCAAGATGGCAAGGGTAAGGTGGATGGTGTAGGTTCAGGGGTGTATGGTTCAGTAATGGGTTCGGTTTTAATAGGGAAGGAAAAGGGTATAGGTTCAGTTATTGTGGGTTGTGGTTTGGGTGTTGGTTTGGGTTCCATCCTCTATATCTCCTGAGATACCTCCTTGCTTCTTCCTAAGCGAATGTCAGCTTTAATATCACTGACATGTCATTATAGGGTCTTCTCTGACATTGGCCCAACTTGCCTGCCTTTGAAGCCATGTGCCCGGAGATAAGCCTTCATCCAGCCTTTATCTGCTTGTTTCTTGGCAGCTGCAAGCTTGGCCTTCTCCTTTTTCTTTCTCTCCTTTACCTTCTCCCTTACAGCTCTCTTTCTTTCCTTATTGATTTGATTATGTTCTCTGTTGACAAGAAGCAGTATCATTTCATTCTCATAAGGACTCAGCTCCTTCTGAGAATAACCTCTTGAGCACAAGAAGGCTATCCTCTCCATCCTCTTCTTCAGTTCAGCCTCTTCCTTTATCTTCTTTGCATTCTCTTCCTTAGCTAACCTTGATGCATTCTCCTTTTCTCTTTGCAGCAAGGTTGCTTCTTTTAACTTTACAAGCTCATCAAGTGGGAGTAGTAGCATTTCTTCATTTGCTACTCCCAGGCTGATGAGCCTGTCAATCACCTCCAACCTTCTCTTTTCATTTACAAACTCCTGAGCAGTTGTTGCTGCTTTGCTGCTTGCAACCAACAACTTCTCAGCAGGAAGTCTACCTTTCCTTCTTAACTTGTTCAACCTCTCATCCTCAAGAAGTTCTTCATTAGTCATCTTCTTTTTACCTTTGTAATCATAAGAAGATACTTCCTTTAGAGATTCTGGCTTTGAGGGTTGAGGTTGAGAAGACTGAGGTTGAGGTTGAGAAGATTCTGGTTGATCTTGTGGTATTTGTTAAAAGATGGGAGTTTCAAGAAAGTCCTCACTGTTCACCTCAGAAGCTAGATCAAGGATAGCCTCTGTGAGAATCAGTTCATCAGACATAGATGATAATCCAACAATCACTTCCACAGCTTGAATTTCTGCTTTGGAAGATATTTATATTGCACCATCTGTCCCAACTAAGGCAGTTGCTGGGCCATCAGTCCCTACTTCCCCTTCAAAGTGAATCTCAGGTTCCATAGTGACCTTAGGTTGACCAGATTCCACCTGAGTGGTAGACTGGTAGGTGGTACACTGAGCCTTTGAAACTCTTCTATTCCAAACTAGGTTATGGAAACATCAGGGGATGGTTGTTCAAGTAAGGAGCTTATCAAGAACTGTGTGAATAAGTTATGAAGGCTGATGAGCAACCTTGGGTCCATTTGAAAAGTCAAAGGAGGTGGCTGAGGGAAAACAGTAGTAGATTGCTTTAGTGGAGGGTATAAGGAGGATAAAGTTGTAAGAGCCAGAGATTGAGGTTCCTCAAGAATTCGAGGTTCCTCATAAGCTTGTTTCTATACATTCTCCCCCTTTTTGGTAGCATCATCTTGAGAAGTAGATGAGCTAGAGGAAGAACTTAAAAAAACCTGAGTTGGTACATGCCTAATAGACTTCTCAATCTGTGTCTCAGCTAGTTTGACCTTGAGATCTTCAATCTTAAGTTACTGAGTGGCAGTCCTGTTTTCTAAGATCTTAACCTTGAATTCAAGGTTTAAGACCTTAGAGAGCAGGTACTCAATGGTAAGTTTCAGTCTTCCCTTATCTTCATGTGAAGAATCACGGGGAGATAAGACAACATACCTAGTATGTACATCCTCATCACCAGTAGTGGTTTCTTGGCACCCTGGATTCATTTGCTCAATGATATCTCTTTCAGAGATGTCAATGGACAAAGTTGTCGTAGACTCAGTCTCATTGATGTTACCACTGTCCTGTGAGCTCAATGAGAGACTCTGAGTAGTGGCAGCTAAGCCTACATGAGTCCCCTGCACACCGGTGGGAGTCACCTTAGTTAAGGGTTGCTGATGTGGGTCAGAGATCAGAGGTTCCCTTTGGCTCTACTGATCTAAAGAGTGGTGTGGTAGATCAACTTCATAGCTTTAAGGGAACATGAAATCCTCATCAGGTTGGGTTAAAAGGTCAGTGAAGGATATGGAGGTTATACTTAATGACCCGGGACCTAGGTCAACATCTAATGGCTCTGAGCCAGTGATGTGGCTGTCCCTTTTCGGCTGCTCAGGAGAGTATTGTGACTCATCCTGAGGGCTTGAGGTTTGGGTTATGTGCTTATCAGGTTAAGACTGAGGAGACTCAACACTGATATTGAGGTCAATAGGAGAGGAAAGTTGGACCTCTGGTTGAGTGGGAGCCATGTGTTCCACTCAAGCCTTTTTGGGTTGAACAAGGGGTGCTTGTTCAATCAGAGTAGATTGAACAAGGGTTCATTTGGAACGTCTTTGTTAAAGGTGTTTGATAGGGAGAGAAGCCTTTGGTTTAAAGTAGTGATGTCTGGTGTGGGTTCACCACCTACTGGTTGAGCAGGGATATCACCAAGAGCCATTGGCTCAAGCATACATGGAAGCAGTGGAGTAAATCTTCCAGTGAAGTTGGTAGATATCTTCTTCTACATTTGGAAGATACCCGGCCTCATTTGAGGAACCACTAGAATTTCTTCATATTCTAGTCTGTCTAGGTCCAATTCACAGTTGATGAAGTGTTGAATAAAGCAATGATACATGTAGAATGTATTCTTGATGAGATTTCCCCTCAAATTATTCAAAAAAAAACTAGAGTAGTTAAACCTCAGGCCTTTAACCAACCCATGAAGGATGATGTGTAGTAAATACTTCCAGTTGTAAGAGAAGTTGAATTTATACACAGTGGACTTACTTACATCACCTCCATAGCCCATTATAGTGTAGGTGTCTTCCAAATCATGTCTTGGAAATTCAGTTGGAGCTCCAGCATCATGAAGTTCCAAGTGTTCCCTGATGGTGGTTTCATTCACCACTATCTCTTGTCCATATACTCTCGATCTTATTACCCTTTCATTGTTGATGACTTCATTCTGCCCATTTGTCCAAAATTCGGACACATGATTAGAGTAGATGGTAGGGTTCATTGTGAGAGCGGGAAGGAATATGGACTGTGTAAGGAACTAAATGATTTGAGAAAAATCACTATTCACAGATGAATCAAGGATAGCAATTTGGTTATGTTAAGGGTTTAAAGCAATTGTTTGAGAATTTTAGGAAGGAGGGAATTCGAGTTTGAAGATGATAGTGAAAACAGTAAGTTGGGGCTTTTACAGTGGTGAAGAAAGTAGAAAAAAAAGTTGAAGACTTTTAAAAGTGGGGTAGAAGATCAAACCGATAAGGTGAAATGACACTATGCAGCTTGATTTAACAGAGGTGGTAAGGATGTTTTATTAAAAATACTCCAACAATCTTCCATAAAATCTTACTTTTTGCAGAGTGGGCTTAAATGTTTCCGTTATAATTTTAAAGTATTCTTCCGACTATAAATGCTTCCGAGAGAACTTTTAGGTTTCTCTCTCCTAATTATCTTCTGAAGGCAATTTTCGCTTCCGAAGTAAAATTTGTCATAAAGACTATTTTGCTTCCGAAGTAAGAAAAATGCTTCCGAGAGAAGAGGAAAGTATCATTTGGAATGAAGTTGATCAATGATCAATTTGTCTTCCTAGGCTTAGACCTCTCCAAAAGATAATTGTGGATCAGAGAAATTTTCCTTCGGAAGAAGATTAAGAATTTCATCCAAGGGTAATTTTCTCTTCGGAAGAGATTATACTTAAAAATTTGAAGAGATACCATATGTAATAGGTCTTAGATTATAAATAGGCAGATTAGACTTAACATATTATACAAAATAATTAGTCAATGTTTATCATCCCAATAGCCGTAATTAAATCCTTAAATCTTTGTTAATCAAAGGCTTTGGTGAACAAATCAGCATATTGTTTATTTGAGTCAACTTTGACTAATTTGATCAGGTTTTTCTTATTAATATCCCTAATGAAATGATACATGACGTCGATATGCTTTGTCTTGGAGTGCTTGACTGGATTTTTAGTGATGGAGATAACACTCTTGTTGTCTATATGAATGGGAGTCTCCATGAAGTTGAAGCCATAGTCTAACATCTGATTTTGAATCCATAGTAATTGAGCACAACAGCTAGCAGCAACAATGTATTCAGCCTCAGCAGTTGATGTAGAGACATATGAGTGCTTCTTACATTGCCAGGAGATGATCCTTCCACAAAGAAATTGACATTCTCCTGATATGGATTTCTTGTTGATGTTACAGCCTCCATAATCACTGTCAATGTAACTATAAAGGTTGAAGTCTTTATTCTTAGGATACCAAAGGCCCAATTTAGGAGCTCCTTTAAGATATCTAAGTATTCTTTTGACAGCAATTAGGTGGGACACCTTGGGAGCAACTTGATATCTTGCACATAAACATGTAGCAAACATGATATCAGGTCTGCTTGCAGTGAGATACATTAGAGATCCAATAATTGCCCTGTACTGATGTTGGTCAGTATCCTCCCCCTTGGAGTCATAACAAAGATTGTGATTTCTTTGTATAGGTGTCTTGGATGGTTTACAATCCTTTATCTTAAATCATTCTAAAATGTCTTTGATATATTTAGATTGATTTATGAAGAAGTCATCTTCCATCTGTTTAACTTGAATCCTTAGGAAGAAATCCATCTTTCCCATGGAACTCATCTCGAATTTCTTCCTCATGATGCTTCAAAGTCTTTGCACATTTGGTCATTTAAGGAACCAAATATGATGTCATCAACATAGTCTTGGACAAGCAACATGTCCTTCATTGATTTTCTCATGAACAATGTCTTGTCTATGGTGCCTCTGGTGTAGCCATTTTTGAGAAGAAATTGAAACAATGTCTTATACCACAACCTTGGTGCCTATGCAGCCCATAGAGAGCTTTATCTAGTTTGCACTTATAGTAGGGGTGTTGTGGGTCTTCAAAACCAAGTGGTTGACACACATAGACTTCTCTGTCGATGTTCCCATACAAGAATGCACATTTGACATCAAGTTGATAAACTGTAAAGTTCTTGGAAGCAGCAAAGGCAAGGAAGATTCTTACAGCCTCAAGTCTTGTAACAGGTGCAAAGATATCAGTGTAATCTATTCCTTCCTCTTGTGTGTATCCTTGAACCACAAGTTAACTTTATTCTTGATAATCAAACCTTTATCATCTCTTCTATTCCTGAACACCCACTTTATGGCATGGGGACTTGACCAGGTGGTAGTGGACATAGATTCCATACCTTTTGCCTTTTGAATTGAAGCAATTCCTCTTGCATTGATTCAACCCAATTGTTGTCCCTGAGGGCTTCTTCCACCTTTTTGGGTTCTATTTGAGAGAGAAAGCATGAGTACAAGCAAACATTCCTATTGTGAGTTTGTCTCCTAGTTCTCACACCTTCTGAGACTTCCCCAATGATGTTTTCATCTAGATGAGTGTTATGAATCCTGATCCTGGGAATCACATCTAGTTGCATAGATAGATCCAGGTTTGAATGATTCATATCAGGATTACCAATATTTGTTCCAGCTGATGTCTCTCTTTCATTCAATGAGGATTGATTGAATGAATGAGTGACATCATCATGATGTTTTGCTGTAAGATGGCATCATCAGTTTCCTGTTCCTCTAGATAGCTATCTTCATCAGCTTGGTGTTGAGAAATGGAGTTATCATCTGATAAGGTTTGATGCTCATTTAATTGACAACTGGTTGAAGCTCCATTGTTTCCTGAAATATTCAGACTTTCAAGACTTGCAGTGGTAGGTTCTTGTTCTTAATTTCTTCTTGGAGAGTATGGAATAGGTCTGGGCAACTCAAACAGTTGATCATCATCAGAGTCACTTTAAGTTCATGTTCCAGCTAAAACATTCTCATAAGATTGTTTAAAATAGTTGGAAAACAATTATAAGTTGAAGATATATTCAGGGCCTTTCCTCTTAACACAAGGAGTGTGCTCATTAACAACAATATTGGATGACTCATCAAATTGTTGGTTCTTAATATTGTATACTCTATAAGCTTTGGAGCTTGAAGAGTATCCAACAAAGATAACATCATTTGACTTTTCAGCAAATTTTGCCAAAATTGTCATTTGTGTTAAGTATGGTGCATCTCATGCCAAAGGACCTTAGAAAGTCAATGAACGGTTGCCTCTTGTTCCATAACTCATAAGGGGTTTTTCCATAGGACTTAACAATGAGAACCCTGTTCTGCACATAGCATGCAGTGCTGGCTGCCTCTGCCTAGAAAGTGAGAGGTAGTTTTGAATTAGCCAACATGGTTCTTGCAGCCTCCATAAGTGTCATATTTCTCCTCTCAGCAATACCATTCTATTGAGGAGTTCTAGGAGCACTATATTATCTGGTAATCCCTTTTGAGTTACAGAATGAGTCAAGAACTTGATTCTTAAACTCAGTCCCTTGGTCACTTCTGATTGTCTTTACCTTTTGATCAATTTGATATTCTATCTTAAGAATAAAAGATTTTAATGTTTCAGCAGTTTCATCCTTAGTTCTTAAGAAGAATACTCATGTAAATCTAGTAAAATCATTAACTATCACAAGGCAATATGATTTCCTTCCAATGCTCGTTATACTTGTAGGACCAAATAGATCCATGTGCAATAAGTGTAATAGAGTAGAGATAGATTTAACTTCTTTGGATTTGTGGGATGCCCTGTGTTGCTTTCATTTCAGGCAAGCAATACAGTTGTCTTTACAGAAAAACTCCTTTTTAGGCATACCATGTACCAAGTTATTTTTAGCCAATTTATTCATTGTCTTAAAGTTAACATGACATATTCTTTTATGCCAAAGAGTTGACTTATCACTATTAGCTTTGGAAAGAAAACATGACACTTCACCCAGTGGGGAAGCATTGTTCATATCTAGATTGTACATATCCCCTTTTCTAGGAGATCTAAGAAGCACCAATTCCTTAGGAATTGTCATTCCAGGTTTGAGGATAATGCACTCATGTTCTGTGAAAAGCATTTAATGCTTTTAATCACAGAACTGAGAAACACTTAGGAGGTTATGTTCAAGATGTTTGACAAAGTGTACTTTGTCAATTGTTAACTTACCATTAGACACATTACCCCTACCAGAAATGTATCATCCGGCTTCACCTCCAAACTGAACAGGACCTCTATTAAAATTTTGAAATTGTTAAAGGAGAATTTGTTCACTATCATGTGCCTGGAGCATCCACTATCCATAATCCACAATCCAAATGTTTCTATTTTTATCATATGGATGTCCCTGCACAAAAGGTGAAACAGTTAGTTTTTATTAGAAACCTAAGCCTTGTTAGTCTTGGGTTCTTCCAATGATGATAACATTATTAAACCAAAGTGTAAGCATGGGGGTTCAATAATGGTTTGGGAAGAGGAGGTTTGGACTATAGCATCTTCTCTGATCTTCCATTCCATCCTTTGGTTAATCAATGAAGATGAGCTTGTTGGGCAGCAGAGCATTCTTCCGAAGCTTCTTTCTTTTTGGAAGAAGCTTTCACATCCTTCTCTTCCGAAGCAGTATTCTTCTCGGAAGGTTTGAAAGGTGCTTTCTTGTTCTTTGGAACTTTCTTTGGTTTGTCTTCCAAAGCTATTTTCCTTTCGAAAGTAGATGTTTCTTCTGAAAGTAACTTGGCTTCAGAAGCTTGCTTCCCTTTCTTCAACATTTGAACCTTGTTGGCTTCGGATGCTCTTTTCTTAACCCTGTTTGCATAATGTGTGCTTTGCAGGATTGTAGAAACAATCTTTGGTCATGTGATTATGCAGGCCACACATTATGCACTAAGTATTGGCTTTGGTGGGATATGCAGGCTGTTGTTTATTGCTTTTCTTGTTCTCCTTAGCATCTTTGCCTTTCTACTTCAGATCCTTCAGCTGGATAGGAGTACCAGTACTACACTCCTGTCCTGAATCTGAGCTTCCAGCCACTTGGAATCCAGCTGAAATGAAAACACACTTTTGCCTTGGGTCAATTTTCATTTTGGACTCAGCCACCTTCTTAGCAGTTCTTTTGGCTGCTTGAATCTTATTCTTTCTTTATTTGGTGGTCAGAGATTTGTCTTCAGCTGAGGGAATAAGGTTTTCTACCTTGTCCTTTTTTATGGTGGTGGTGGTAACCATTGTTACATCACTCTTCTTCTCAAAGAGAGGTGGGTCAACAGTTGGAATCTCTTGCTCATCAGTATCACATCTTGGTTGTCTAATAGACATGTAGGAGTATGGTGGAGCAGTTTCATTGGTTCCCAACCCATTCTTGTTTTGATAACATTTCTTTGAGTGAGAGTTTGATGCAAGAATGGTGTTAAAGTTATGCTCCTGGATAGCATACTTCTTTGCTTCAGCCTCGGCTATTACTAGCTGGGCTTGAGCCTCAGTCAACTTTGAAACTAAGTCTTTTATTTGAGCCCTGTAGGTAGAATGCTTATGTTTTAAAGTAGATGTAGTGTTTTCTAACTCTTTAATTTTTAGTTTATAGTCAGATTCTGCTTTTTTAAAATCAGTTTTTAGTATGTTTAAAGACTCAATATCAGACTTTAGTTTCAAGTTATAGTCCTGGAACAACTTAATCTTAGCTACACAGTCAGGAGTACAGAGATGTCCATATACCTTGGTATCATTTGTGTCGGCTATGAGAGTTTGAGCAGGAGTGACATCTTGCACTATAAAGCTCTAGTCAACTTCTTGAGCAACAACTGTGGTTTGCTCTGTTGGCTTGGTTGCAGCTTGTGTGGTAGTATGATGTTGGGAAGCTTGACCTGCTCTAAGATTGGATCTTAGAGCTTTGCATTCCCTTGTAAAGTGACCAAGTTGGTTATAGTTGTAACACTTAGCCTTTGCCTTGTCAAACCCAAATTTGTTGTTTGCTGGATTCTGAGGGAATTTCCTTCCAGTTCTCTTGTAGAACTTCTTTGCTCTATAGGTAAGGAGAGCCATTTGCTGGACAATGTCCATATATTCAACATCATCTGGGCTGAAACACTCCAGATCATCAGAACAAAACTGGAAATCACCAGAGTGTTCCTTTCCTGAGACAAAAGCATAATTTTCCTCAAAATGACCTTGTTAAGCTTGCTGACACTTAGGTGTCTCAGGGAAAGTGATGTAAGGCTAAGATGAGCATAATGGCTGCTGGTTATAGGTGAGGTACATCTGGGGCTGTTGAGTTCTTGCACTTTTAGCAACATGTAGAGCATTACTGACAGGAGGGGTTGAGTTGCCATTCATCTACGGCTTGTTCAGATTCTCCATCTCCATACGGTATCCATCAAGGATTCCATACAGTTCGGTCATAGTTAGTGTTCCAAGGTTTTCAGATCTCTTGATAGAAACACAATAAAAAGTCCATTCACGAGTAAGAGCACTCATGAATTTTCTTACCATGTCTCTTTTTTCAAGAGTCACACTCATGGACTGCAGAGATGCTATCAGATCCATGTATCTGAAGTATTGTTGGCTCAAGGTTTCACCATCAATGTAGGTGAAATTCTTGAACTGTTGCTACAGAGCATCCTTCTTGGATTTTTTGGATTCTGATGAACCAGAGTACATCAATTTCAAAGCATCAAAGAGTTCCTTGGCTGTTTTACAATTCTCAAAGCCTACCATAATGGAGTTTGGTATGGCAATGAGCAAAACAGTCATAGCTTTGCAATCAATGTTCATCTTCTTGTAGTCTTTATCGAAGTAGTCTTCGACTTCCTTTTCAATCATGGCACCATTTTCAGTTGATGAGGCCACTTTTGGTATGTATGGTCCATGAGTAACGGACTTCCACATACGGTAATCTTGATACTTGATGAAGCCTTTAATGTGTTGACACCAGCGCCTGAAGTTATCAGGAGTGATAATGGGAGCTTTAGTCATGGTTCCCATTTCTAGTTCAGCAGACCTCTTGTTAAGGGCCATTTTGGTTAAGTGAGTGAGTTTGAAGAAACAAGGGTGATTTGGGATGGTTAGATCTCACAATCAAGAGCCTGGACGCTCTAATACCAATTACAGGATCGATATTAGTCTCTCAACACTTAGTGTTTCTCACAAACTCGATAAATATCACTCGTTTGATGAATGTAGAATCAAAAACTTAGTTGATAATAATATAATAAGTAAAGAACACAAGAAATGCTTTTCAAGATAATTGTGTATATTATCTCTCAACTAAGTGTTACAAGACTCATACAGAAGCATGGATACTAAGTTACAATAAGCGACTATATATACAACTATCTACAGCTTGTTATACGTAGATAACGCTGGGACTTACTACTAAACAAATACTACATTGCTAGAGGTAATGTATCTTAGATAAAGTATTATCTAAGATAAGGTAGTCATGACAGGTCTATGGCTTACCTTTTGGTCTCCTACTAAAGGTGGCGACTGTACCAACTAAGGAATGATGAAGAGTGAACAAAAGTAAGGTCAACCACATGAACGTGGAAAGCATCTTGCAGTGAATCAGAGTAGGCAGCAAGTGTCAGTCGGACCATACTTTGTCCACTGGTTCATACTGTGATTCTTGGGAAGGAAAAATGGCTTTGGAAGAATGAGTTCTTCCGAACCATTTAAACTTCGGAAGACGCTGCTTCTTCTGAGGCTTTGTCTTCGGAAGACTTTGTCTTTGGAAAACTTTGTCTTCTAAGTATTTTCTTCGGAAGGAGATCTTTTAAGTCTCGGAAGACTGAGTTCATCCTTCGGAAGTTCTTCAGAAGTTCTTCGGAAGATCATCTTGTAAGCTTCGGAAGTTGTAGCATTGCCTTCGGAAGACTTCTCTTAGTTGTACAGATTTCTTCTAAGTGTTGTTTTGGTTGCACCAGCCTCAATAGATCCAACAATTATGAAGCTTTTGGACTGAAATCGAAACACTTTATGAAACTTTTGAAAGTAAATTATGTTTCTAATCTTTTGGAGAAAAATATTTACTTTTGTCAAACTTTAGGGAGTAAAATAGAAATTAACTCTTTTATTTAATTTGGTGTTTGGGTCTTACTTGTCATTTAGAACAATTTCGAAGGTGAAGGATCACTGGGATCGGGGGCCCTCGTTAGTAGTGTTAAATTTTAGTTCAATAGTGTAAATTGTTATATAAATATCGAGTTCGTCCCCCTAAAAAAATTAATTTCACCCCGCCCCCCTTATGAAAATGTTCATGCTCCGCCACTAAACATTTTGTCTCTTAGTCATAACATTCTTATTTCAATGACTTAGTTAGCTTGTGGGTTAAGCTTTAGTAGTATATATTTAAGTGCTAGCCTTTTATGTTTCAATTGTAACTACAATTTTTCTATTCTTCTAGTGATACAAAGGTGTAGTTTGTTTTTTAGAGGTAAAACATCTGTAGTCTGCGGATCACATCTTTAGACATCTGTAAAAGAAGAGATGGACCTAACCTCTGTAGTCTGTAATAAAAAAATTGATTGTTTTTTAACGTCTAAATCTGCTAAAAAACTGGTGGTGGTATACGGCGGTGCTGGACGGTGGTGGTGATGGTAGATGGTGAGTGGTGGTGGACGGTGGGTGGTGGTGGTGGAGGCAGACGGCGGTGGTGGCGGACGGCGGTGGTGGCGGACGGCGGTGGTGGC
>BJCO01376819.1:0-10676 GCA_018326465.1 Flaveria floridana | reverse complement strand
TATATATATATATATATATATATATATAAACAAAATATACTTGTTTATCTTAGTTTGTTAAACCAATGATATGATAATAGTAGTATTTTGCGGGCTATGATAATCTTTTTTACTTTTATATCTTTTTGTATTAGAAAATATCTAAATAACCATATCACCATCCTCGTTTAGATATTAGATTACCGGTGAAATTTAAACTTTGATAATACATAGAACTTTAGATTATATTTATATCTGTTGGGTTAAAATGGAAAACAAAAGAAATTATAAAAATCAATAAATCAAATCTTCATCTTTGATTGTATTTATATCAATGACTTCTACTTTTTTGACCTTTTGTACACGTGTCCCACAAGAGAACAACTTTTATTGTTTTATTCAAAAAATATATAAATCATTGATCTTAATACATTAAATGCGAAGATTTGGTTAATTGGTTTTCATAATTTTTTTTCATTTGAACCCCCAAACCATATTTATATTAATTATAATTTAGGTTTTGAGCTAAACTAACGAGCTTATCATAGCTTGAGGTTGACTCGTTTACAAACGAACCAATTTCAAACAACGAGGCACGAGCGTAAATCCTTTTAAACAGCCCTAAAACCTGCATATGTTAAGATAAATAAATAAAGTCAGTTGGTAAAATATATGTTTCAAGAGAAAAGAAAAGTGCGGCTAACAACGTCAAAGTCTATGAGCATAAGTAGACCGTTGGCCATGTGGAGTCCACATGAAAATGAGCTTCAAAGTCAAAAGCCAAAAAGTCAATTCGTTCCCATGATTTGGGAATGGAAATAATCGTCACACGTGTGCATATGACGTAATAACTGCCCAAGGAATATTTACTTGCATAATTAATTGAATTCTTATGGCAAAAATAAAAAATATACATGGTTTAATTACTTTTGGTTAGGAATGTCCTTTGCAATGTCCTTAAACGAACAGGAATTTCAGCTAAAAAAGAAGGCTCCCGTGAACTTTCTTACGGATCAGCGAGATGGGAGGCTTACTCTGCGCCCAGCTGACATTCTTGTATGTGGGTGGGCATGGGGGAAACACGTTTGTGTAGATCTTACCGGGATCTCTCCTTTGATTGGGCTCAAAGATAATGGGTTTGTTGCAGAACAGGGGGCGTTGAAGGCGGAATCATGCAAGGTCGCTAAACATGAAAAAACTTGCCTTGAGAATCAACGTGTTTTTATTTCATTGGCCTTTGATAGCTTTGGTTTCCTAGCCCCGGAGGCCGTGAACTTCCTGAATCGGGTTCAACGGGTCATCCATAACAATGTTTTGACCCCTAAGGGCCAATGTTTTGTTTTTAATAGGCTATGTTTCGCTATTCAAAAAGAGATTGCGGCGCAAGTTGTTACCCGTTTACCTGCCTCTTTATTGTAAGCATTTGATATAAACTATGTTTATTAAACATTTTTTATATATTTTTTTTGAAATTATCTTTAGAGTAAGATAATTAAAAATAGTAAATTAAAGTTACTTTTTAAAAGTTAAATCAGTGGACATGTTACATTAGCTAGTAGTGTATGTGATGGAAGTCAATTTAATAAATAACGTGAAATAAATTAAACCTTATAAATAAAATAGTACATATTTCTATTTGGTACGATGAACTATCACACGTCAGTCGTTTGAGCCCACATCTTTTGTATTGGAAGGCCCCGACACAAATCCGATCCTGTGTATGGGCTGAAGATATTAATATTTACATATGGGACGGACCCTCCCTGGACCCTGTGAAAACGCGGGAGCTCTTTGCAGCACCAGGTACGCCCTTTTTTTGTATATAAAATAATAACAAGTTACTTTAGTACCTTTTCAGAGGTGCAACATACCATTTTACTTGCCTAATAACTAGTGCAAGAAACAACAAAAAACCACCTGATTTAGTCGAGAAATAGTTTGGCTCATTCGGATTACCCGCTACGAGATAAACACAGATGTAAATTTCACCACGTTGAATCTGAAAACGATGGACAAGATCCGTCTCAAAATCAGTTGTCGCTAGTATTGTGAATATTTGAATCATAACCATCTAAAATTCTCGATAAACTGAAACGAAAACTGTAGATATGTTTTAAAGGAAAGCAAATATTTTTCTAACATAAAGTTAAAAACACATCATTCACAAATCACAATGTTATGGATCAGCAAATTAGAAATTTAATATTTCTCCCATCACTAGCTAATCAAGTTTACTAAATATGGGTGTTTGGGACTCAAATATATTATTCTACATGGCACTTGTTCAACGGAATTTTCTGTTTGTTTAACCGTAAACCGCCTCGATCCTAACAATATGGTGCCTTTTGGACTCCTCCAGGGTACACAGCTAGCATACCCTTTCAGCATCCCCATTGTCTTGTGAATTACATACATTCAAGATACAAACAGTAGCAGGTGTGGGCCCACAATTCATGATGACGTGGAACGTGAACTCCCCTGTCTATTAAAACATCCATTGTCATACAATCGTATGGAGGGCCAAGTTGTGTTCAGAAAACAAGAAATGTATAAATATGAATTCTAATTTTATGAATGAAACATGTTACTTTAGAGACCAATACAAAGGCAGCTTTGGATGGTTGTTCAGATTCTAGCAAAAGCACTGCTGGATATGCCTTCTATCTCTCAGCTGCAACATATTATCTGCTCTTTCGTTGTTCGACTACATGGTAAAAGCCAGTAAAGAGAGCGATGATCCAGTTAAAAAACATTCTTGAGGTATCAGACAAGAAACAAAAGCAATGTTCTGTATCGTGACAATCGAAGTGCCCATGGTAAGACGACATAATATATGATCACCTAGATTATGATGATTTTGTTGAAATTTGAAATTAATATATGATGACATAATTTTGATGTGCTAACTTGAAGTCTTATCATACAGAGCATATACTTTATCAAGAGAATCAACGAGGGATGCCTAGGTGGTGATGATTTTAATGTGGTAACTTGAAAGTGGCTGTCACACATTGGGTTCCTATCATAACAGTCTTAACACTTATGGAAATGAACATATTTAAAAATAATAATTACTTAACCTTGAGATTCATCTAATGGCTGTGCCGGCTCTGCCTCTGATCATCTTCTCCAAACACACGCCGCAATTCTCTGGATGGGAAATGTTGCAGATATAATAATCTTGAAATGAAAAACTTTTCACAGAAATATTTCAAAAAGAATAATTACTGAAACTTGAGGTTCATCTAATGAGTGTGTTTGCTCTGTCTCTGATATTCTCCAAACACACGTCGCAATTCTCTGCATGGAAAAGTTTGCACATATAATTATATTGAAATATATATACTTTTTACAGGATATATGACCTATTAAAGGACCTACAAAAGTTTATTGTGACGTAATATCCCTTACACCAGAGGAGCCAACAGAGTGTACAAGTAGGCAAGTTAAGAATATTAGTGAGTATTCAGACTCAAAAGACCCGCTGCAGAACATGCAAGCAACAAAAGAAAACTGGCTATGATTGATGGATGATATTTTATTGTGAGCAACCTCAACTTGTGCAGTATTATAACCTGAGATTGCAACCAAGTGTAGATTAAAGTACGTATAAATGATTAAATATTGTCTTTTCAACTTCTCTAGGGTCAGCCCACCCTTTCAACCTGTCAAAAAACATTTCATATACTATGATTAGATACACAGAGAAAAATCAAAGTTGATGATTCCATGATAAATAGTTTAATTGAGGTGTCATGACTCATGAGCAAAAACAAAATCAGATGACGAATCTACATGTGCTTTGGAACGGAAGACAACTAGAATCTAACTCTGCCTGATGACATGGAGCAAATAGCCATCCAGATCTTGAGATCGCTCCATTGTTGACATAGTAAAATCATATTATTTTTTTATGAACTAGTTTATAACTGGATTATGAGTTCTCTCTTTACTTTAGCATCTCATCATCAATAGTAGATGTTGGCCCCTGGTTTCTCTGGGCAATGAGCAAGATCAGATGCACATTTTACTAAAATAGAGCAAAATTTCGGGGCGAGACTGGATCAAACAAGAATCATAATAAAACAATCCGAGAACAAGCTATTGCTTTCACTCTGTGAAAACTCTCAATCTAGATGTTTAGAAACCATGCACTACCTTAATGTCTACACAAAAGATTTAGATTATGTAAATGCTTTCCTCATTTCTGGCAGGTCTTGGTAAGTTCTATACAGATTGTCGATAAATCTAGCGTCTATTGGAAGATTTTAAAATCCTTTGAGATATTTGTAGAGTGGAAATGACTGTTACGTAATTTGTGATCCATAAGAACCTATTGGCTTTAGCATCAAATTCTTGTTAAGCATGTGTGATATCAGATCTCTCAAAAGTCCACTTAATTCACAACCTAATTATAACCTGCTATGAGGCAGAGATGGATTGTTCAATATGATCTTAAACTTTAACTAAAGTACTTCAACTTTGTAGTATTAACTATTAAGTGTAAAAGATATAACTTTTGACATACCAGCATATGGTCAATGTAACATATACTCGGGAGATTCATCTTGCTCACCCAAAGGATCTGACTTACACAAGATTAGAAAAACTCCATTGAACTAAAGTACAACAAACATAGTGGAATATTTCACGCTCAGTGTGGCTTACACATGGAAGTATATTTGCTAACTTTGTGGTAAATGTGAATGTTCCAAAGCATTTGCTTAGTGAAATCTGCTTTGTTGACCCAACTTCTAAAAATATGGCAGATTACTAATATTTCCTATAATTTAGTAATTAGATACATGAGTTTAACCTAACAAAGCAACCTTGCAGAGTACTGCACAATCCAAGCAACCATTGGCCTTTTCACCTCAAAACCATCTCAAGATGCATGTATGACTATTAGCCAAATGTAAGGAAGAAAATAAGTGTTGGTCATGTAAATAATTGTTTTCATCAATTTGAGTCAATTGTAAAACAATCACGATGAGAGATTTTTTTATCCTTTTTGCCAGTTTCCAAGGGACGCTCCATGGCATCATATAGAGCTTAATGAGTCCACTACAAAATTAAATTGTTATAAAACATTGACCATCACATTTTTAAAAACAACACAATATAGTAGGACTTCTCTTAAACCTTTGGTTGGATCTCTTGGGGGGTCATAGAAGAAACATTCGTACAATATTCTTTTTTGTGGCAATCAAAGTGCTAATGGTAAGATGACATATTCACTTGAGACCATTTTTAACCATAGATTAACTAAGATTCGTGCTGAAATGTAGGGTCTCTACGGAGAAGGTGAAGTTTGATTTGACTTCAACTATCATTCTCAAAGATACAAGAAAAGGAAGTCTTAACATAGAGATCATATACTCTATCATTAACACTCAACCAGGGAAACCTAGATTATGAAGCTTTTGATGTGCTAACTTGAAACTGAAACTCATTGGTTAAGGTTGATGGGCCAGCTAATCTGCTATATCAGTCTTGCACTTTAAGATGGTAATGAACATATTTATAAAATAGTAACATAACCTTCAGGTTCATCTAATTGTTGTGTTGGCTCTATCTCTAACCATCACTCTTCCACACTTATTTGAGAGTTGCAAACAGTAGCACTCCAAACAAACAATTTCCATCCTGATTATCAGTATGAGAAAGTATGATATAATTAACTTATAATAAACATACTTTCATAAAAACTTTGAATTATTAAAAGACTTGCATGAAATCTTGTGAGGTGGTATGCATTATACTAGAGGACCTACTATAGTGACAAGTAGGCATATCAGAATATTGGTGGGAAAGTAAACTCAAAAAGACCGCCGCAAAACATGCAAGCGACAAAAAGAGAACTAGTTAACCTATCTATAAACCGACCAGGTGCTTTTTCTTTGAAAGCAATCTCAACTTGTGCAGTATTATAGCCTGAAACCGTGACGTGTTCCCGATTAGACTATTTATGAAATGATTGCAATGGTGCCCTTTCAACTTCTCCATGGTCAGCGTAGCCTTTTCAACACTCAAGAAACATTTCATATACTATGATTAGATACACATAAAAAAATCAAAGTTGATGATTCTGTCATGATAGATTTTGATTGCGTTGTTTTGAGCTAAAAGCCTAAAACAAAATCACATGGCAAGTCTAATTATATGTTGAGACAAAAGACAACTAGCACCTACACGTATGATGACGTTGAGTGAAAAACTATCCGCATTTTTAAGTTCCCTCTAATATTGTCATATTTAGATCAAAAGAGAGAATTAAAAAAAAGGTTGTAACAAAAATTTGAGCTCCCATATTGTTTTCATCATCAGTGCAGCCTCACAAGAGATTTGCATTTTCACTCAGTTGCCAACTCAAGATGGTAGCATAACTAGTTGCCAAGTTTAAGGAAGAAAATAGTTCTTAAACATTAATCACATAATTTATCAACGATGAGAGTCTTCTTAAATCTGGCGTCACATACGGCTTTACAAGTCCACTACAACGGACATGCATTAGTTAATGTATATCATTACATTTCTACAGATAACACATTAAGCTAGAACATCTCATATATTGTGTTGAAATGGTCCAAGAGAGTTTGTTTGTGGAAAGGCTTTGAATTTAGTGAGTTATATATCTTCCACCATAGAAATAATGATGCATTTTGGGGCATCGTTGTTTGAAACTTTCGACAAATAAGTTGGGAAGCATTGCAATGGTTCGTAAAAATTATATCTTGGCAATAAGTACTCAAGTGATTCATTATTCAAGTTGATATACATTTTAACCAGATTTGTTAATTAATATATGTCGTCACCAGCTTACTCTAGCTTAGGTAGCTTCAGTGATTTTGAAAGTTGGTTTTCACAAATGAAAAATACATGAAGAAAAGTGAGCCAGGACAAAATATCTGGACCACCCTAGATCACAGTGCACATTCTTTGTACTTGTACTAATTATATTAATCATTCAGAAATGCATCGTTTTTTCTTTGAGTTCTTTTTTTTTGGGGGTTAATTTTGCTTCTGCACACGACAAACTGAAAAGAATTGGTAGAAATTTAAAAACCTATTCGCCTACTCTATATTTTGACAAACTAAGACTCATAAAACTTGCTAGGTGGTACATTTATTAATAATTATTATGACACTCTATGCTAAGACTAAGAGGGCGCTCTTACTGAGAAGATAGTTTTTATCTAAATTTAGTTCATACATAAAGTTTACTGGGCTGTAAATACATAAACTAATGCTGCTGCTTGCATGGTAAAGCAAACATATGACCTAATTTTCTGTCACGAATCAGTAGGTAAAAGTATTGTAGAATCTTAAAAAAATATTTGTATTTGGTTTTCCATTGTTTTCACTTTAAATACATCCAAAATAAAATAAATATATACAAAAGCAAATCAAAATAAAATTCACAATATTACTTACTTTTACAAATTCATAAAACTTAAAAGCAAATCAAGCCTCACATTTAGGTCCACAGGATGTTTATTTTTTGAAAGATCTTTCATTAAAAAAGGTCTTCCAAACCTCTTCTTCGTGTTGGTGCAGACCCTAAACACAACTTCCTACCTCTTCTTCACCCCTCAAACCCTAAACTCCACCCCCACCTCCCTTCCTCCGTCAACACACCTCCCGCAGTCTGCCGTCGCCTCCCCCATTGCCTCTCACCGCCGCCCCCATTGCCTCCCACAGACCCGTCACTCCTATCAACCTCCCGCAGACCACCACCTCCCACCGTCGCCCCCTTTGGTTGAGTATCTGCTCTTTACTCTTTTACATCATTAACATGTTATTCTTGTTAGTGGTTTGTGATTTGGTTTGTTTAGGAAGAGTTCTAGTTGAGTTATCTACTCTTTACTCTTTTACATCATCACCCATTTGAAATTATTATCACGTCTTTTTTATTGTAGTATGTGCTGCAGTAGTTTGTGATGGTTTGTTTAGGTTTGTTTAGGTTGTACTTATTAAATAACATATGCTTAAGAGCTTAATATTTGGCTATTATGATTTGTTGGAAACTAGTAAATTGGATATATTTATCACGTGCTAACTTGTTTTAAACAACTTTATTTGTTAATTCTATACTTGGTGTTGTTTTCAGATTGGTATCTACTAATTAGTTACTTGATTTTAGCAAGAGCAAATGTGCTTTTTTAAATTAGTTGAGTGTGATACGACTTGGCTATAAGATCATTTAAGTTTATAAATTGAAATTGAGAAACAAGTGTTTATTGCTTGTTTGTTGATTATTAGAAATGGGAGAGAAACAATAATGATCAAATAAGCAACTAAAATGTTTATTAGAGACTTGCATTGATGAGATAAACACTAGGAGTATAAAAGGATTAAGTCCGCACAAAGACTCATGGAATAAGTTAGGAAGAGTTCTTAAGGAAAACTTTGGATTGGATTTGACTCAAAAACAAATGAAAAATATCTATGATAATCTTAAAGCCAAAAACATAGGATGGGTGTATTTGAAAAACAAAACTTGCAACATGTACAACGCTCAAACATAACTTTTACCTTACGGAACAAGGAATGGGAAGAATTTAAGAAGGTATGTTTGTATATATAATGTTTTAACATATACCTATAAAACAAAAAAATTATAACATCTTTTTACTTTGGGTTTAGGGGCATCCGAAGACTACATCATTGAAAACAGTCCCATTGTCTTTTCTAAAACTTTGCCCAGAATTATTTGATGGTAATACTACCACCTGGAATTGCAAGTGGACCTCAACCCAAACAAAATCAGTGGTCGGATCATACATGCCTCTCTCATGTCTGAGGACACTCCAAAAATATGAAAAACAACCAAGAATAAAGGATCTACTGGGTTTAACCCAACCAACTTTAACTTCTCAGAACATTCAAGAACTGTTAGCCCTTCTTTGTCTTTAATCAAATATTGTAGAGCTTTTTGCATTTAAGTGCTTAATCATCAACAGTGATAGACGATGATTTTAGGGTTTTTGCCCTTTTCTTTGGATTGGGCTCGGGGGTAGGCTCGAAAATATACTAAGGAGTAGGCTCAGAGGTCTGATGAGAAGTATGTTCAGAAGCATCATCTTCTGTGTCAGAAATAACAGTGTCAGTAATCATAAGTGGTTTGTGACCATAGTTGTTAAAGACAAGAGGCACACTCTAGGCTATTTGTTTGGACTACAGCCTAGGCGAGAAGCACAAAAAAGTGTGGGACTAAGAAAAAAAAAGGTCATTAGAATAACCAAAATTTCATCGTTATTTAAAATCTTCTTCTTCCACTTCCTCATAATCTTCATCAAGCAAATTTCATGAAGTAAAAGGCTTTAAAAAATTATTTATTACCATTTAAAGTACTTAAACAATTTGGATAGGGATTTATTGCCTTTTTAAATGAAACGCTGTATTTGGCATTGGCCTTCTTTTGTGGCCTAGTCCTATCAGGTGACGGCTTTTAACAACTATGTTTGCGACAAGAAGATGATCCAACCACTAATATTGTTTGGGTTGAGGCCTACTTGCAATTCTTAGTGACACTATTATAATCAAACAATTCTGCGCAAAGTTCTTGAAAAGGCAATGAGACTGTTTTCAATGATGCAGTCTTCAGATGCCCCTAAACCCAAAGTAAAAAAATGTTATATTTTTTTTTTGTTTTATAGGTATATGTTAAAAAAATTTATATATAAACATACCTTTTTAAATTCTTCTCATTCCTCGTTCGTTAAGGTAAAAGTATTTGTTTGATCGTTTTATATGTTGCCAGTTTTGTTTTTCAAATACACCCATCCTATGTACTTGGCTTTAAGATTATCATAGACATTTTTCATTTGTTTTTAAGTCACACCCAAACCAAAGTTTTCCTTAAGAACTCTTCCTAACTTATTCCATGAGTCTTTGTGCGGACTCGATCCTTTTCTATTCACAGTGTTTATCTCTTCAACGCAACTCTCTAATAAGCATTTTAGTTGCTCATTTGACCATTGTTGTTTGTCTCCCATTTCTATTTATCAACAAACAAGCAACAAACATTTTTTTCTCAATTTCAATTCATAAACTTAAATGACCTTACAGCTAAGTCATATCACACCCAACTAATTTAAGAAAACACATTTGCTCTTGCTAAAATTAAGTAACCAATTAATAGATACCAATATGAAAACAACACCAAGTTTAGAATGAACAAAACAAGGTAGTTGAAAACAAGTTAGCACGCGATAAATATATACAATTTTCTAGTTTCCAACAAATCATACTAGCCAAATATTAAGCTCTTAAGCATCTGTTATTTAATAATTACAACCTAAGCAAACCATCACAAATTACAACATCATATACTACAATCAAGAAGACGTGATAATCATCTCATTTGGGTAATGATGTAAACCAGAACTCTTCCTAAACAAACCAAATCACAAACCAAACCAAATCACAAACTACAATAGCATATACTACAATCAAGAAGACGTGAAAAGCATATCAACTGGGTAATGATAACCCAATTATCTTAAACAAACCTATTCACAAACCACTAACAAGAATAGCATGTTAATGATGTAAAAGAGTAAAGAGCAGATAACTTAACTAGATGGGGCGACGGAAGACGGCGGGAGGCGATGGGGGCGGCAGCAGACGGCGGGAGGCGATGGGGGCGGCAGCAGACGGCGGGAGGCGATGGGGGCGGCAGCAGACGGCGGGAG
>BJCO01376816.1:0-17788 GCA_018326465.1 Flaveria floridana | reverse complement strand
AAATTCTCCGTTGATCCGGCCATTGCACAATCTATACAAAAATCAAATTCCAAAAGAACCCACTTTCAGAGGCCATCAAACAACTTTCAATTCGAACCATCAATCTTGCATAACCGAAAGGTAAGAATTTCATTTAATATTCATGATTCATCGAATGAAGAAAATGAATATTTTCATTAAAACACATTCAGGTGACAGATTAAAAAGATAGACCATCAAATGAAGAAAATAAATATTTTCATTAAAACTTCTATCATCTAACATCAACTTCAACATCAACCTTCCAAATCAAACCCAAAAAAACCTTTACAATCGAGAGCGATAAATCATAAACAGAAAGTGGGATTTACGTTTACCTGCTTCCTGATGAACGAAATTCGTGAATCGGACACCTTGAAACAGAAAGAAGAAGATGAATATGAATATGAAGAAGAAGATAGACGTGAAGCAGCAGCGATAGAAGCAACATCAGCAGTAGAAGACGAAGGTGTTAAAAGAGGCCACAATAACACCCTTGTGGATATCATTCTTCTTCAATTCGTCCTTCACCGACGATAATCTTCGCCGGAGAGCCGCCGCGTGATGTTCTACATCACCGTGTTTCAAGATCTCATCGTTGACGGATTTCTCTCCACCAAATCGAAATCTCTCGCCGTCGAAACCCCCGCCGGAGAAGATGTGTACGCTCTAAGAGAGATCGGCGTCGATGATTCTACCGGAATGTATAAAAAGGCTTCAAATCCATTGGTGATTAAGGTGCTAGGGCACCGGCATCGTTCTAAGAAGAACATCAGGAATGTGAAGTACCCTATTTGAATTTTGAACAGGGTTGTGGGTTGGGGGTTGGGGGATTTCAAGAAAGCTGTGTGAGTTGTAACATGTGCTATAAGAGTTGCACATCTCTTAATTTTAAGAGATTTAGATGAAAAGACTATATTGCCCTTCTCATTTGCTTATATATATAGTATAGATATATACATTCATACAGTCAAATATTAAAAATTAAATAATCATAGTTGATTTGAGTATGCTTTAGAAAACCTTACCATCATAAGCTGGAAGACAATGTTAGCAATTCATCTATAAGCTCCTGTAACATCAATAATGTATAGTATCATTCAAGAATGCATTAAAGATGAAACTCATGCTTGCAGCTAGTGACATAAAATATATTAAATTTCATGAATTATGTACTAATAACATCATTTAATTCTAGCGACCTCGTATGTTATCTGCGCGTTACCGTAGAGGGTAAAAAGTTTGAGAATATATTCATATATGTGGTAGCCAAACTGAATTTTCAGTCATCATAGAATTTAATTTAGTCCTGAAGACATGGAATTGAGTACTCATGTTAGAATAAACAAAATAATCACATCTCAAATAAAACTAAATCCAAATAATAACGAAACAACAAGTGTCAACTTTATCTTCACTTCACCAATTACCAAACAATTCAATCCGTAGTACGTTAGTTGTTGAAATTACATTTAAAACAAAGTGAGTTTCGAATTTTGAATCAATAAACACTAACTGATAGAAAAATTAATGGCAAATAAATCTACCAGAAAATTGAAGTGGTTTAAATATTCATTTAAACAATCATATTATAAAGAACAACCCTAGTGGACTTACTCCAAACTACAGGACTTTCTATCTGTTTAGTGATTTGGATGGCTCTTTGACGTTTGAACATTATCGACATTAATCCCATCACTCTTAGCTTTATCAATCATCTTCGTTTTATAACCTTCGAACCGAAAGCCCCAACTAGAGATGGAATTCCAGAACCTAAACAACTCCGTTGAGAGCTCCGTGACTCATTCAAGGGAAGGTCCACTAATGATTGCCGTGAAAGGACTCAATTCCTTCTTTCTTCCCCAGCGAAATGTAGCAGGAACAGCCTTCCCACAGTCGCATTAAGGAGATTTTTTCTTGAAACGTTATGCACATCTTCACACTTTCAGTGATCTCCATAGAGTCATCTTCAACCCATCTGCATTCGCACAGAAAAAGATAGGCCAGTTTAGGTTTAACTTAAAATTGGGTATATCCATGTTATCGTTCATCGTTTAAAAGGTCAAACAAATAATATTATGAAGTTTAGCATCAAAATAAATAGGTCAAATGACTCCTAAAATAGTCAAATCAAAACCATTGCCTCATTTTTATTAGCTCTTTTCTTCTTCCCTACAGATCATAACCATCTTTACATGATTAATCAACCGCATATTGATTTGATCTGGTGTTCTTATTTGATCTTGCAGCCCGTAACAATTCAGACCAGACGACAGAATATCATAACAAATATTTCAAAGAACCTAAATTACCAACACAGGGTTACGTGAACAGATCAAAGTCCTTTCAGATTAATGTTTAATGTACAAAAAAGACTAAATCAGTGAATGAAGTATCAAATCCCAAGCAAAAACACAATAGTCACCAGATTTGCAACAATTCAATTTAGAAAACCTAAAATCATGTAGAATTTTAATCAAACTTTAACACTTTCATTTTAGTAATCAAAACCAAAATCAAGCAGACTATGTGTTTTGCATGAACATAAAACGTACCCGGTGACTATCTTCTTTCAAACTTAATTCAATAACTTTTTAATATTAAAATGCAACAAAACTATAGCATGTAGACAATCATTTTTCTCAGATTCTTTTTGAAATTAATTCAATAACATTTACAATTCTTCTGCACCTTGACTTTGTAGATGTGAGCCATGTGTTTCCCTTGATACCACGCCACCTCCTCCTTCGTATTCTCGCCATCAATTTGAATCAACCATGTGTTTGGATACTGGTTCAATTTTGACATAATAACAAACATCTAAACAATCAAAATCCTACTATCAGTGTTATAAAAGCACAAACCATATGTCGATCGATAATGTTCAAAACATCATGAATCAAACTTACCTCTAGTAACAGAAAACAATTCCTTTTGCGTAGAGTTTGAAAACAGAGGACAAATGTTATCACAGGTTAGTGATGTTAAGGTTGTGATTGAATAATTAGGTTTTGGAGGAAAGTGGTTTACCTCGTTCTACATGACAGCCCTTCACCATTTTTAAAGTTTCCGAAGTCCAAGAAAGACACTGGTTAGGGTTTAGAGAAGAAAGAGCGGCCAAGAGAGAAAAAGGGGAGGGATGAAATTGCAGCTTTAGGGTTTTCCCACCTTGTTATCAGGTGATGAAGGATCCGCATGGTGTTCCTAACCAATTCATGCTTTAGAGTGTGTACAAAGAAAGAGCTTCCAAGAGTTGTACATCTCTTAATTTTAAGTGATTATTGTGTCATTCCTATATGTATATTAATATAGTATAGATTATTATCGCTATGCAATACAACACTGTTCAACTACAAAAGAAACTTTCACTGATTGCATTACAAAACAACAATAATGATATGCGTGAATGAATGCTAGTCTTGCCCTGCCAAGTAGCCTCCCTCATGCCATCCTCAACAACCTTTACCTACCAACTGAAAATGCATAATACTCAATGTTGCTGAGTGAGTTATAGTTTTATAAGTATCAAAATATTTTATACGTTTCATACGTAAAAACACTCTTTTCCAAATAACACTTTCTTTACTTTCACACATGTTCATTCGTTATCGCACGTGTTCGTTCGTTCATACTTTACCAATTCATTCGTTATCATTCGTTTCGTACTTTATACTTATCTTTCGTTTTCATTCATTTCGTACTTTATCGTTCATACTTCATTACTTCGCTCGTTTCATACTGATTCTAGATCCCGTTAGACTTTTCCTCCATCGCGGTCCGAAACCAATATTTCGAGCACAAAGCTCCTTTACTAATTTGGCACGAAGCCCGTGGCCCGAAGACACCATTCTAGGCATAAAGCCCCGTTATTAACTGGAACAAATCCATATTATATCTTGGCACAAAGTCGGGGGTCGAATGACAAGGATCCCGTTTCGTACTATGGGTTCAGTCATCTAGACTGATCCCCCTGTGTGTGAACCCTCACGGGTTAAAACTGCACGTTATAAAACACACAGTTGAGCTAACAACTCACAAAGAGTTATGATCCTCCTTTAAATCTGCTTGCAAGCCTTTCCTTTCTTTCATTGCGTTTCACTTTTCATCTTTGTTATCTTTCTCTTCATTACGTTATACTTTACGTTTATTCACACATTCATCATACTACGTAAAGTAATAACATAATACTTAATGTATATTATATTATAATAGAAATACATTTTGAAAAAACATAAAAGATAACATCTCATATACATATGCATATCATACATTCATTATAACATCATGCATATACTATTCATAAATCCTCACTTATTCATGCTTAGAATAGTCCAAAACAACCCACAAGTCAAACTAGGGTCAACCCCTGAAATTCTGTTTTTCCTCAAAATTCAGAAAAATTTTCTAAGTGTTGGGTGCATGAGCACTATGCCGGCGCATCAGGACTGCTTGGGCGTTTCTCAACTATGCAGGCGCATCAGCCTACACTTAACCATTTCAACACTTAGGCGCATGAGCCTTTTTGGGAGCATGGGCACTATTTGGGCAAATGAGCCTTTAAGCTAAAACTTAGGCGCATGAACTGTTGTTCAGGTGCATGAACTTACACTAAGAAATTCTAAAGGCAAATCTAGGCGCTTGAGCTATTGTTTGGGCGCATCATCTCATACTTAGACTTTTAAGCCTATTTTCTGGTGCATGGGCCCTGTTTGGGCGCATGAACACCATCTCATATGTGTCTAACATATTTTTCAGCCCCAAACCATGTCTTAGCATGTTCTGAGCCTTATACTACCATTGTAAGTCGTAACATAACATGTACAACCACGAACTACCAACATACAAGCATATATTCAGACGGTCATACATATAACATTTTTATAAAAATCATATACATGGACTTTCAGCCCCAAAGAAGTTTATAAACATGTAAAACCGGGGTCTAGAAACTCACCTTAGTTACTTCAACTGTCGGGATGCGTAGGCTATTACCCTTCCACGTTGCATTAACACGCAACCTAGCCCCAAATAAGATGCATCCGAATACACCACTAAGTCCTCACTCCCTTCGAGTAAAGTCAAAACAGGAGCTTGAGTCAATCTTGTCTTCAACTTCTCGAAAGCATCTTCCTTTTTCCGACCCCATTCAAGCTTCACATGTTTGCGAGTCAACTTAGTCAAAGGTGAGGCTATCTTGGAAAAGTCATGGATGAATCTCCTGTACTAACCCGCCAAACCAAAGAAACTACGGATCTCAGATGGCGTCTTTGGACACTTCCATTACATCACTGCCTCAACCTTAGCCGGGTCTACCATAATTCCTTCAGCATTCACCACGTGACCCAAAAATTGCACCTCGCGTAACCAAAATGCACACTTAGAGAATTTAGCATATAACTTTTCTCTTCTAAGCATCTCCAATACTTCCCGAATATGACCATCATGCTATTCCTCGTTCTTCGAATAAATCAGGATATCATTAATAAACACAATCACTGATTTATCTAACATCGACCAACACACTCGGTTCATCAAATCCATAAAGGCAGCTGGCGAGTTGGTCAAACCGAAAGACATAACAAGAAACTCGTAATGTCCATAACGCATATGAAAAGCTATCTTAGGAATATCCTGTTCCTTTACCTTCAGTTGATGGTAACCAGATCAAAGATCTATCCTCGAGAACAAACTGGCACCTTGTAGCCAATCAAACAAGTCGTCAATCCTCGGTAATGGATACCGATTCTTCACCGTCAGCTTGTTCAGCTCTCAGTAGTCAATGCACATCCGCATACTACGTCCTTCTTCTTTACAAACAATACCAGAGCACCCCAAGGAGAGATGCTCGGTCGGATAAACCCTTTATCCATCAACTCCTGCGGTTGATCCATTAGTTCCATCATCTCGGTAGAAGCTAATTGATAAGATGCTTTGGCAACGGATTGAGCATCGGGTATTAGATCAATCTAAAACTCAATCTCACAGTCCGGTGGCACACCTGGTAAGTCTTCTGGAAACACGTCTGGGAAGTCACATACCACTGGTACATCAGACAACTGTGGTACTGGCGGGTCCACATCCTTCACATAGGCCAGATAGGCACTACATCCATGCCTCATGTACTTTCCTTCCACCGCCATCGAAATCACCCTTGGCATCTTAGTGACGCGATCACCGTAAACCGTCACCGAACTTCCATCGGGCGCAACTAATCGAATCATCTTCTTGCGACACACGATGTTTGCTTCATAGGTTGCTAACCAATCCATCCCTAGTACTACATCAAATCTACCTAGGGGCATCACATGTAATTTAGCAGAAAACCTATGACCCTCTAATTCTATGACACATTCACCTATCATATCAGTAATTCTAGTGGACTTTCCAATAGCAGTTTCTACGTCAAATGGCTTATCAATACTCTTACTACTAATAGGCAACTTAGCACAGAAAGTAGCAGAAATAAAACTCCTACTAGCACTAAAATCAAATAACATAGAGGCACAACTTTGGTTTACTAGAAACATACCTGACATGACATCGGGATCCTCTCTGGCCTCTTCCTATGACATCGTGAAAGCTCTAGCACTCGCCCTCTGTCCTCCTTTCTCTTGCCTCTTCTTCACCCCAGAACTCTCAGCCCTTGGCTTCTTACAGTCCCTGCTCACCTGGTCTTCCTCACCGCAGATATAACACCGTATGAGTCCACACACCTTTGCCACATGACCGGGCTTCCCACACTGGAAGCACACATTCATCCCCCACTTGCACTCACCAATGTGCTCTCTTCCACATTTGCCACACTTCTTTATCCCCGAACTTGAGGAAACCATCCTTCGGTCATCCACTTTCATCCTTTCGTTGTTTGGAGTGAAACCACCACGTCCAAACCTCTTCCTTCCCTAGCTCTTATCACCATCACCCGTCCTTTTCACCTTGACTACTGCCACTTCCCTCTCATCATACAACCTACCTGCCAGGTCCACCACCGATAGAAAGGTACCCGGCCGGGCAGCGGTCAAATACGTGCGTACATCAGCTGGGAATCCCTGGATCTACTTCTTGATCTTTTTTTATACCGGCCTCACCTGATCCGGCACCACCATGCTATCTCATTAAATTTGGTGGTGTTTTGCTGTTGTGTCATGGTACCAGCCTCCAGCTGCTGGAACTCCCTCTCTATCTTGTCGAGTTCCCGGTGAGGATAGGATTCCTCGATCACCAACTTCTTCAGTTCTAGCCATCTCATCTTTCAATGGCCCTGCTACCCTCGGCCTGGATGATATTGTCCCATCAGCATAAGGCCGTGTCCACAAACGAGTGGGTAGCAAACTTAACCTTCTTGTCTTCTTGGCACTCGCTGATGTCTAGTACCGATTCCATCTCTCTCACCGATCGGTGAGCAGCAGCAGTAGTGCCATTTCCATCAAATATTAGGGGCTTGCACCTCTAAAATGCCCCATAGTTGCAACCACGTGTAGTTTCCTGCACCGCTTCTTCCTCCTCCCCCTCACTCAAGACAATCGTCTCGGTCTTCGATCGTTCCCTATCTTCCCTTCCTGTAGTCCTTCTTCTCTCTTTCTTCTCATCCTCCCTTACCACTTTGATCACTTCAGTCACTACAGACGGCAGAATCGTCTGCATGACTTGATGCACCTCCTCTACTATTGCCTCTTTTACCGAGGCCCTTAGATTCACACTCTCATCACCACCTTCCTGGTGATGCATCTCGGGCTCTTCACGGGCCCTCTCAGTAGTCTTAGTCTGGTTCCTAGTAGCACACAGTTCAGCACCACGTCCTCCCTGAGCTCCACCCCTAGAGGCCTTAGATGATCTACCTCCAGCCATTCTCTAATCACTATAAGATTCAAACACTAACACGGTCATTCAAGGAATAGCTCAATTTATGTAAAGTATAGTAAGTCCCTAATTACAGTGGCCAGTTGTGATTAGCCACTTATTTTACTCTTCACACCCCAAGCATTTCCTATTCTGACTACATCAGCATGTAAATCTACCAAGAGCACATAATCAACTAGCACACACGCATAACTCCAATTAACTTTGAAAAAGAAATACCTGATGGCACGTAGCTACTTGGGCTGGCATCCTTTTCCTTTTAGTCCCATTCTTAGTTTAAGATTAGGTTTTGAAAATATTTACCCAATTCACTTAAACTTTGGATCTGATACCAACTTGTAAGACCCCGTTCCCGGGCACCTCACATTTGGTCATTCATAGCACTAAATATACATATTATTATACATTTCATAAAATATCACAGCGGAAGTCCTTAACAAAAACCATTCATTTTATTAATAGTTATTGTTGCTATGTAATACAACACTATTCAACTACAAAAGAAACCTTCACTGATTGCATTACAAAACAACAATAATGACATGCGTGAATGGATGCCAGTCTTGCCCTGCCAAGTAGCCTCCCTCGTGCCATCCTCAGTAACATTTACCTGCCAACTGAAAATGCATAATAGTCAGCGTTGCTAAGTGAGTTCTAGTTTTATAAGTATCAAAATACTTTATACGTTTCATACGTAAAAATACTCTTTTCCATAAAACATTTTCTTTACCTTCACACATATTCATTCGCTATCGCACGTGTTCATTCGTTTCATACTTTATCAATTCATTCGTTATCATTCGTTTCATACTTTATCCTTATCTTTTGTTATCGTTTGTTTCGTACTTTATCCTTCATACTTCGTTACTTTGCTCTTTTCGTACTGATTCTAGATCATGTCAGGCTTTTCCTCCATCGCGGTCTGAAACAACCATTCCGAGCACAAAGCTCCTTTACTAATTTGGCCCGAAGCCCGTGGCCTGAAGCCACCATTCTAGGCACAAAGCCCCGTTATTAACTGGCACAAAGCCATATCATATCTTGGCACAAAGCCCGGGGTCCTTTAAAACACATAGTTGAGCTAACAACTCATAAAGGGTTGTGATCATATTTTAAATCTGCTTGCAAGCCTTTTCTTTCTTTCATTACATTTCACTTTTCATCTTTGTTATATTTCTCTTCATTACGTTATACTTTACATTTATTCATACATTCATCATACTACGTAAATTAATAACATAATACTTAACGTATATTATATTATAATATAAATACGTTTTGAAAACACATAAAAGATAACATCTCATATACATATGCATATCATACATTCATCATAACATCATGCATATACTATTCATAAATCCTCACTTATTCATGCTTAGAAGAGTCCAAAACACCCCACAAGTCAAACTCGGGTCAATCCCTAAAATTCTGTTTTTCCTAAAAATTCAGAAAAATATTCTAAGTGTTGGGCGCATGAGCACTATGTAGGCGCATCAGGAGTTCTTAGGCGTTTCTCACCTATGCAGCCACAACAGCCTACACTTAACCATTTCAACACTTAGGCGCATGAGCCTTTTTGGGCCCATGGGCACTATTTGGGCGCATGACCCTATACTTAGGCGTTTCAGCTAAAACTTAGGCGCATGGACTACTGTTCAGGCGCATGAACTTACACATAGAAATTCTAAGGCAAATCTAGACGCATGAGCTACTGTTTGGGCGCATCTCTCATACTTAGGCTTTTAAGCCTATTGTCAGGTGCATGGGCCCTATTTGGGCGTATGAACACCATCTCACATGTTTCTAACATATTTTTCAGTCCCAAACTGTGACATCCGTCACTGTCAGGTCCGTTAATTGACTTAAAATCCGTTAACTCTCCTCGTACATTTATTATACTGTGAAATTAATGCACTCCGAATCGAAACTTGCCGTACCTGCTTTACGTGTCAACCCTAATATTATAATAATATGATTAGAAAAATATTACATAAATCATAATTAACAAATTAAACATTTTTAGTATGATTTATACTATTATTATCATTATTAGCATTAATATTAATATTAGTATTATTACTACAAATATTTTTAGTATTAAATTATTATTATTATTATGATTATTATTATGATTTTTATTATTATTATTATTATTATTATTATTATTATTATTATTATTATTATTATTATTATAATAATAATAATAATTAACAAGTTCAGGGTGTAAACTGTAATTTAACTAAACTTGAGTGAATAGTTAATGAATAGTTGGGGGACTAAGTTGCAAAATTTGCAAAATATATATGTTCAAACGTCGACCCCCCCCCCTTTGCAAAATCCCTCTGCCGTCTCTCCATCGCGACTCCTCCACCGTACCACCGCCGTAAACCACCGAAATCAGGCCCGTTTTGCCGCCGTTAGCCTTCGTTTGTCGCCGTCAGTTGCCGCCGACTTGTCGTTTGGTCGTTTTACAGGTATACGATTCATCTAGACTTCGTTTTGTCTCGTTCCGCGGTGGTTGGACCGGTTCGGTTGTATCAGGATTGCTTGTATTCGTTCTTATGTATGTGAGTGTGTATATATATTCATGTATGTTGGTCGTACGTATATATGCGAGGTGTGTGTTCGGGTATATAAATACATGTATGTGTGCGATGCCGTGTATATATATATGAATGTGTGTGTCGCTTGTGTATATATATGTGTATGTATGTGTGTGCTTTGGTGCAGTGTGTGCCGAATAAGAAGCAAGAACACAGCAGCTTGTGGTTGCTGTGTGCATCATGTGGATGTGTGTGTGTGTGTTTCGGGTGTGTGCGTTCGAAACTGTGTGTGCGTTCGAAACCGTGTGTGCGTGTGTTACAGTTGTGTGTATATGTATATATATATATGAATCTTGGATGTATATGCATATTGTGTGTGTGTGTTAATAGTATTATGTGTGTGTGTGTTTGTATATATATATATATAGCCATGTGTGTGATTGTATATTCATATATATATAAGTGATGATGTGTGTGTTTTATATATAAGTCCGTATGTGTATTTGTGTATATATATATTATATTTATTATGAGTCTTGTGTGTGTTTTATGGTGTGTGTTGGGTGAACACAAATATATGAGTGTGCATGAAAGCTTAAGTGTATGATTGGGTGTGTGAGTAATTTGATGGAGTCAAAGTAACAGAAAAGTTATATGTGTGTGATCTGTGTGTGTGATTTGTGTGTGTGCAAAAGAGTATGAGTAGGTGTTAATATTATGGGTGTTTGAGTGTGATTTTTCACTTGTAATTTCGAGTTTGAAGTGTGTGATGTATGGGTAGTAGTTGTGCCTATTAATGTGTGTATTTGATGTATTGTACACGTATATGGTTATACGTTATTGTGTATGTTCAAATGATATATATATATATATATATATATATATATATGTGTGTGTGTGTGTGTGTGCGATGACATGAGTAAAAGAAATATAAATATTTTCTTGCTGTGAACTAAAAATAACGTGTGTTAATTATATGAGTACTCAAGTTATTAATCATATAAATATAAGCATATATTTTCGTTACAAGTCACGCGATAAACCCGAACCGACCCGAAACCGACCGGATGTACCTATTATCATTACACGTGTTTAAAGATTTGGTTACAACTAATTTTAGGCGTTTGATCGATCGTTGTTCGCGTCATTAGAAGCTCTTTTGTTCGCTCTTCTTCGCCTCTGTTCAAGGTGAGTTTCGCGGCCCCGTTTTATTACAATTATTTATAAACATCAAAGGGGAAAAGTACGCTCAACCCTTTTTAAGCTGTGAACTTATTCAATCTTTGGGACAGTTATGTTTACTGTTTTGTAAGTATTTATCTAGTACATGCGTGAGTTAGCTGTGTGGTTCTTTATTCACAACTATTTAACTCCGGTGTTAGAGCTGACGGACAGGTATTGATAGTACTATTGGGCTGACACCACCACCCTTGTTTGTTAGTATAATAGTTGGGACTGACAGTGGCCAAGTACAGGCCCTAGGGCGAATATGTTCCGACAAGTTCTGTGTGTACGTCGTAGGTTTAGTTATGATGCTCATGTTTACATGTGATAGTACTTGCTTATAACTGTATGCATTCATGTCCTACCAAACTTTACACAGCATCAAGTTTTGTTTACTATTTAAACCTGCGAACTCACCAACAATATGTTGACCGTTTTGAGCATATCTTTTCAGGTAACAATCTTTGAGGATTGCTAGAGATGCTGCCTTAGCGATGACCTTAGGCTTACATTATTTAACTCTGGATGTCTTTGACAATTGCTACAGCTTTTATTTGTTATTCACATTTCAATCACTTGCTCCCGGGTTGTAGGATTTATACTTATTTTGTTTGTATGACTATGTTTGTCGTGGAATTGACTAACTGCGACACAAGTCTCCTTTTGTGTCGGGTGACGTCATGACACGTTGACCTTCATAATTTAATGCATCTCTATTAACGTAACAATGTGTTATGACGATCCCGTCTGTTATATCCTCGTGTTTCCGCTATAAGCGGGGGTGTGACAGATTGGTATCAGAGCCATTGGTTATAGAGAATTAGGTAAATCACTCGACCTAGACTATAACCTAAGAACCTTCATGTAGGATCCATACTAGGGTTTGTATGCATCTAATATTACATACATGTTTTTTGTGATTCGATTGACTGCTTATTACTTTCATAATATATTGTTTACCGACATGTAGTATGCATAACATGATTATGTGTGCAAAAATATACATGTGAATGTTTTAAGCGCGTTATTGTCATGCTTACATAGCGTGTCTTACAAGCTATCAATGGTATACTTATTTTAGAAGGTTGTGGGTACTATAGCATCTATTTATTCCTTGAGAAGCACTCGATAATCATATTCTATCGTTATGTGATTGACTTATATTTGGTTTGGATTAATAAGGGATTTTATAAGAACTCTCTTAAGGACTTAGGTTGTTAGTCCAACTTTTATTCTATGCGTCTGTCGATGTTGCATTTTCTATATGCTCCCTTATTTATAACTTGTTATGCTGAATCTTGGAAGAGGGACGCGCTGGCTAAGACACCCCTATAGACAAGAGACGTGACGTACTCAGATTAGATGACTACTTCATCATAGTTTGGATTAAACTACATAGATTCTTTTGACTATTCCTTTCTCAGGTGAATGGTTACTCAATAAATTCCTTTGTACAACTCCGGTCAATGAACTTTCGTTAGTAACCATATCCTTGATACTCAAATCATGGATAACACTCTGTACTTGACAACATATGTTAACTTGGGTAGGTGAAGCTGGGGGTTACCATGCAAAGCAAATTACCATTACTGGTGCACACGTCATTGCAACTTGCAGTGCATGTGAAGCCTGGAAAATCATGCCATGAGATAACCATCATAGTCAGTACAAATCTCTCATTCTATACCTTGGGACGCTAGAGTCTCTATCCTTATAAGACTCTGTTAATGATTAGAAAACATCTATAACCTTTACTCTTATGTAAGTTCTAATCTACCTATAGTCTATATGGGATTCATAGTGTGACATTAGTCCTACTTCCAATGAGACGTTGCTCCTTTTAGCATTTCAGAAATTATGCAATTGACTATTTGTTAGAATACTTATGGCCTTTGGAGAGTTGCAGCAAAGTAATGATACTCCATTCACATGTATCAGTTTGTTCAATGGATTGATCTTAGAACTTGGAGTAGTTTGAATGTTCTAGCATTGTGCCTTGATGAAGTAATTGGATGTCACGTGACCAGGTTAAGCATTGTTCTTGGTATATCGTGGATGTGGTGGGAACGCTGCGGTGAACCCTATATATAAGCATCACCGGTATACTAAGAATACGCCTGAAATGGCCTATGTGATGATCTTGATGGATTGGACTTGGAAATGGTAGGTAATGGTACTGGAGACGTGAGTGGTTGTACATACAAGGATTTCACGACGTGCTAGTTTAATGAGTATATCAGGAACTAAGGGAGCAATAGCCCTAACTCTTTGGATAAAAAAAATGGAAACTATAATGAATATCATCAACTATTCTTAAAACTAAAAGATGAAGGCCATAGTTATGATTGTAATGTATGTCCTAGCTGAGTTGGGCACCAAAACAAGTTAGGAACAAACAGGCTCAAGCAGTGGCTATCACCAGAAATCAGGGACTGGGAAAACTCTGGAAATCAAGCTCATGCAAATCATAGAAGTCAAACTTGCATTCGTACATTTGTGACCGGAGCGAAAGACGCTCGCCAATACCCAACAAGTGGTATGGGTGCAGATCTCCTCGATAATTATTATGCGTATGTGTTACTTGATACTGGAATAGATTATAGCTTCGATTATAGCTTTGATTTTTCGGGAATTGTACGTTTACCTTGGCACGAACCCTAGTTTCTTAGAAATTAGTTACTCGGTTGAGATGGCCAATGATAATAGTTAGAGGTTGCACATAAGTACAAGAAGATCATGTCTTTGAAATAGACTTAATTCCGTTTGGATTGTTTATCGAAACATGAAGTCAAGATAGTCCGTCGGGAGAAGGTGGTACGTAATTCTCTATCAAATGACGAAATGCTCAAGAATAAAGGAAAACAACCTGGAAGAGATTTAACACTCATTTCTTGCATGAAGATTTGTTGATGCCTAAGGAAGAGTGTTACGTAATTCTAGCACATGTGGTACAAAGAAAAGAAAAGAAAGAAAGTTGAAAGATATTTCAATTATACGATATTTTCCATAGAATTTTCCAAATAACTTATCAAGATCGCCTCCTCCTCGTGAGATAGAATTCCAAAATGATTACTCCTGTTACAAGAACACCCTATCGGTTAGCACCATCAAAAATACAAGAATTATCGAGTCAATTACAAGAGCTCTTGGATAAAACTCTTATTCGACCTAGTCACTCGCTATGAGGAACACCGACCTTGTTTAAAAAGAAGGATAGGTCATTCCAGTTGCGTATAGATTACCAAAAGTTGAAGAAGTTGACTATGAAAAACTATACCATGTCACCAAGAATTATGATTTATTCGGTTAGATGCATATAGGGATCAACGTACTTCTCAAAGATCGATCTTCGATCAAGTTATTATCGGTTGAGGGTTCAAGAAGACGATATCCGAAGACAACCTTTAGGACTCGTTATGGAAACTACGAGTTCTTAATCATGTCGTTTGGGCTGACTAATGCTTCGGCGGTGTTTATGGATTTGATGAACAGGGTTTGTAAACCCTATCTGGATAAGTTTGTGGTCGTATTTATAGACGATATTCTTATCTACACTCGAACAAAAGAAGATCATGATCAGCATCTACGAACGATACTGGAGCTATTAAAGGAAGAGAAATATACGCTAAGTTCTCGAAGTGTGAGTTTTGATTACGAGAAGTGAAATTTCTAGGACACGTGGTGAATGAGAAGGAAATTCATGTTGATCCTAGAAAAATCAACGCAGTTAAGAAATGGGATATGTCTAAGATCCCTTTGGAGATTCGACAATTCTTAGGGCTAGCTGGTTACTACCGGCGATTTATTGCAAACTTCTCCAAGACTGGTCAACCGCTGACAATGATAACCCAGAAAGATAAGAAATTTGATTGAGGTCATAAACAAGAAGAGGCCTTTCAGATGTTGAAGGAAAGATTATGTAACGTGCTAATATTGACCCTTCCTGATGAATCTAACGACCTTGTGGTGTTCTGGAATGCATCACACCAAGGATTGGGTTGTGTACTAATGCAAAAGGATAAAGTGATTGCTTACGCCTTGCATCAGCTTAAGGTTCATGACAAGAATTATACAACACATGACCTGGAATTAGGCGCAGTAGTATTCTCACTTAAGATATGGAGGCATCATCTGTACGGTACTAAGTGCGTTGTCAACACTGATCATAAGTCTTCAACACATTTTTTATCAAAAAGAACTGAATATGCACCAAAGACGATGGCTAGAACTTTTAGTGACAATGATTATGAGATCCGATATCATCCTGGAAAAGTGAATATGGTGGCTGGTGCCTTGAGTGGGAAGAAATGTGTAAAACGTTTACGTGCACGAGTGTTGGGAATGACCATTCAATTGAATCTGAAAACTCAAATCCTGACAGCACAAGGTGAAGCGCTGAAGGAAGAGAATATTGCAAGTGAGGAGTTTTGAGGGTTGGATAGACAGATGAAAGGATGATGGTGTACGGTACTTTGTGGATCGTATATGGATACCTAAGTGGGGAGATGTTCGAACCCTAGTTATGAACGAAGCACACAAGTCCAAGTTTTTTATTCATCCTGGTGCAGACAAGATGTACCAAGATCTAAAAGAAAAAAAAAATTGTATTGGTGGCCAGGTATAAAGAAGGATATTGCTAAGTATGTGGGTGAATGCCTGACCTGCTCTACGGTTAAGGCCGAACATCAGAAACCACCTGGATTACTACAAGAACCAGAAATTCCTGAGTGGAAATGGAAAAATATAGCAATGGACTTCATCACCAAATTGCCGAGGACCAGTAGTGATCATGATTCGATTACGGTGATAGTTGATAGAATAACGAAGACCGCTCACTTCTTACCCATTCGTGAGGATTATAAGATGGAGAAGTTAGTGAGATTGTATGTGAATGAGATTGTGGCTAGGCATGGCGTGCCTGTATCCATCATATCAGATCGCGACAGTCGGTTTACGTCACGATTCTAGAAGACGCTCCATAAGGCAATTGGTACTTGGTTGGATCTAAGCACTGCCTATCATCCTCAAACAGATGGGCAAAGAGAGAGTACGATTCAGACTCTAAAAGACATGCTTAGGGCGTGTGTAATTGACTTTGGTGGGAGTTGGGATGCCCATTTACCACTGGTTGAGTTATCTTACAACAACTGTTATCACTCGAGCATTGGATGTGCCCCGTTTTAAGCTTTGTATGGGAGAAGATGTAGATAGCCAGTTTGTTGGTCCGAGGTCAGAGAAATTCAACTGACAGACCCTAAGATCATTCAGGAAACAACCGACAAGATATTCCAAATTAAAGACAAACTTAAAGCAGCGAGAGACCGCCAGAAAAGCTACGCGGATAACTGGCGGAAACCGTTGGAATTCAATGTGGGTGATCGTGGGTTGCTAAAGGTTTCCCCTTGGAAGGGTATTGTGCGATTCGGAAAGAAAGGAAAGTTAGCTCCGAGATATGTGGGACCGTTTGAAATCACTAAAAAGAATTGGTCATGTGGCGTATGGTCTGAAATTACCTCAAGAGCTGAGCGGCGTGCACGATACGTTCCACGTATCGAACCTTAAGAAATATTTAGTTGATAGATCTCTCCACGTCCCGATTGAAGAAATCAAGATTTATAAGAAAATCCATTTCGTGGAAGAACCGATAGAAATCATGGATCGGGAAGACCAGATGAAACTCAAATATCCGCATCTGTTCGCGGATAGAGCTTCGGTATCTAACTCCAGCTGAATTTCGGGACAAAATTCTCTCAACTGGGGGATATTGTAACATCCGTAACTGTCAGGTCCGTTAATTGACTTAAAATCCGTTAACTCTCCTCGTACATTTATTATACTGTGAAATTAATTCATTCCGAATCAAAACTTGTCATGCCTGCTTTACGTGTCAACCCTAATACTATAATATTATGATTAGAAAAATATTACATAAATCATAATTAACAAATTAAACATTTTTAGTATGATTTATACTATTATTATCATTCTTAGCATTAATATTAATATTAGTATTATTACTACAAATATTTTTAGTATTAAATTATTATTATTATTATGATTATTATTATTATTATTATTATTATTATTATTATTATTATTATTATTATTATTATTATTATTATTATTATTATTATTATTAT
>BJCO01376810.1:0-10185 GCA_018326465.1 Flaveria floridana | reverse complement strand
TTACATGTTTTTGAATGATTTTGGGGCTGGAACACATCTAAAAAACTATTTTTGGGTATTTGGGTGAAAAACCCGTTTATGTATGTATGTGTATGTGTATGATTCGTTTGGGGCTTGATTTCGGGCTGGGTTGTGCTTGAATGAAGTCGTGGTATGTTTCCCTAAGGTTTAGAAGGGTTGATTTGAGCTCAAACGAGGTTTGGAAGAGTTTGGAGGTCGAAAGGGACGGTTGTAGTTTCGGGATGAACTGCATTATGCATCAGCTACGGCTATGCGACCGAATGGAGGTCCATGCGACCGAATGGTATGCGACTGGGTCCATACGCACGAAAGGAGGGCGACTGAGGTTCATTTGTGCGACAGTAGTGCGACTGAGGGTCATACGCATGAAGACTATACGACTGAATGAAATGAAGATGAAGGTCAAGCGACTGAAGGTCATGCGACTGGATTCCATACGCCCGTGAGTCGTGCGATTGAGGTTCATACGCATGACAGGTGTGCGACTGAAGGCCATTCGCATGAAGGTCATGCAATTGAGGTCCGTACGCCCGGATGTCATGCGACTGAGGTTCATTCGCATGGGAAGTATGCGATTGGAGGCTATGCGACTGGAGGTCCATTCGCCCAGGTGCCCTCATACACATGGAGGACCATACGACCGAATAGGGTCCATACGCCCGAATGACCATAGTATTGTCTGACTTTCAGGAAAGTGAAGACGTAGGCTCGGACCTTTAGGGTTGTTGATGATGTGACGGGTACAAGCGATATAGGATGACGCATGTTGATGTGTGATGTCGTATGGTTGTTGATGTGATGCGCGTGATTCGGATGACGTTGATGTCGTGTGCTTGTGCACGTTGTATTCTATGCATGATGTCTGATGTGGGTGTGTGATGTTGCCCTGTGTGATTGAGGTTGTACGTTGCTTGTATGTTCCTTATTATTATGTATGTTTATCTTTCTATTGCTTTGCATTGAATGTTAATGAATGTAATGAAAGTATTATATAACGTAAAGTGGAAGATAATGGAAAGAGGAATGTAATGAATGAATGCATGCATTAATGAATGAATGAATGAATGAAAGGCTTGCAAGCATATGTATGAGGTGAGCGACTCTGTGTCATAATAGACTCGAAAGGGGTCCTTGTCGCATACTCCGGTACTGTGTCAGTCTTCGGACATGAGTCGGGGGTTTGTGTATAGGCCCTGACACAGTATCAGTCTTCGGATATGAGTCGGGGGTATTGCATGAGATAGGATCTAGTTGAATGGGTAGAGGATCGCATGCTCTGGTACTTTGTCAGTCTTCGGACATGAGTCGGGGGTTTGTGCACAGGCCCCGGCATAGTATCAGTCTTCAAACATGAGTCGGGAGTAGTGCGTGAGAATGAGAAGAGATGAATGAGAAACGAATCTCGTGCTCCAGTACTATGTCAGTCTTCGGACATGAGTCGGGGGTTTGTTTACAGGCCCCGACACGGTATCAGTCTTCGAACATGAGTCGGGAGTATTACGTGAGTTGATGAATGAGAAAAGTAATGATGGAGAGAACGAATGTATGAAATGAAATTAACGAAATATCATAATAACGTACGAAACGGGATCCGTGTCATTCAACCTCAGTAATCATGGCTGAGTGCCATGAAGAGGGTAAAGCTTGACCGGATCTAGAATGGTATGAACGGGATCCTTGTCATTCGACCTTAGTAATCGTGGATGCGTGCCATGAAGAGGGTAAAGCTTGAAAGGATCTAGATAGAAGTGAAAGATAATAAATGATGTACGAAAAGAGCGACATGTACGAAAAGTGCGATATGTATGAAATGAACGAATGTATGAATTAAACGCTAACAAAATATCATAGTAAAGAACGAAATGGGATCCTTATCATTCGACCTCAGTAATCGTGGCTGTGTGCCATGAGGAGGGTAAAGCTTGACGGGATCTAGATGAGAAATGAATGGTAATGATGTACGTTGAATGAGCGAAAGTTAACAAACGTAATGAAAGGTAATAATGATATTACCTATGTATACGCATGATGTGTGATCATGTATGAAAGTATAGCATGAGTTGAAAGAAAGTAAAGAATGGTTTTTAATGAAAGTAAAGTATTTTAGTTATAAAACCAGAACTCACTCAGCAACGCTGACTTTGATGTGTTTCCAGTTGGCAGGTATGTTGCTGAGGATGGCACGGGGCGACTACTCAGTTCCTTTAGGATGGCATCCATTGTTATAATACTTTTGCAATGAAATGTAAAAATGATATTTTGTAATGAACGGTTACATTATTTTATAAAAGCACTTTGATGAAATGAAAATGAGTGTTTTTAATGTTTCCGCTGCGACGTTTTATGTAAGAAGACAAAAATATATATTTTGAGTGCGATGAATGACCAGCTGTAAGCGTCTTGAGAACGGGGCCTTACACTTTAATTACATCATATTTTAGCAGTCTGCAGATTTTATAAAATCAAATAGTCTTTTTCTTGCTGACTACAGACATTTGGTCAACCTCTTCTGCTGCAGATGTCTGTAGATATGGTCCGCAGACTGTAGACGTTTTCCTACAGAAAAAACAAACAACACCTAAGTTTTGCACATTCAAGGATTTTATTGCCTCACTTTATGTTGCAAGTATATAGGTCTTGATACCTAAATTATTCATCATTCGCATCGCTCTAATGCACATGGGTTTGATTGGTTCCTTCCGACTTAACGCATTGGCACATTTTCTTTTCTCGGATGATACCAGATCTCGTAATCATAATCCCGTAAGACCTTAATCCAACCTCTTTGTCTCATATTCAACTCCTTTTAACAAAGATATGCATAATACCTAGTGTGGTTAGTATAGATGATACACTTCCTACCGTATAAGTAATGTCTCTGGAGCTTAAGTATAAAGACCACCACACCCAAGTCCATGTCATGGGTGGTATAAATCTTCTCGTGATTTTGAGTTTTCGAGATGCATAACCGAGCACTTTGTCCCCTTCCATCAACATACAATCCTAATCCTCGATGTAATGTGTCATAATACTTAACAAAACCGTCTAACCCATTAGAAAATGCTAATATTGGTGTATTGCATAACTTTTCCTTCAAGGTTAATAACGCTTCTTCTTGTTTGGAATCCCAATCAAATTTCTTATTCTTTGGGTCAATAAAGTGAGAGGTTAAGCAATCTTAGAGAAATTCACAATAATCTATCTTTAATAACCTACCAACCCTGAGAACTAGTGGATCTGTAAGGGTGTCTTAGGTGCTTCCTAGTCCCGTACCAACTCAAACTTGCTAACATACACATGAATTCCCTTCTCATTCACCAAATGGGCAAGGAAATACACCTATCACAGCTAAAGCACACTTAGAGTACTCGTATAAAGTTTCTCTTTTCCTAGTAAATCTATAATCATCCCCAAATGTTGCTCAAGTCCTTCCTCAATTCGAGAGTAAATAAGAATATGGTCAATGAAAAAAAGAAGAACTTGTCTACATTGTCATACACATGTGATTCATCAGATTCATAAATATCGTTGGTGCATTGGTCCACTCGATAAGTATAACTAGAAATCATAATGCACATAATGAGTCCTAAAAGCCTTCTCGATACATCATTTTCATGAATGCTTACCTGATGGTATCTTGATCGGAGATCAATCTTGAATAAGAAATTGATTAAACAAGTTTCTATTCTTGGCATAGAGTAGTGATTCTTAATTGTTAGCTCGTTCAACTCCTGGTAATCTATGCACATCCAGAAAGACCCATCATTCTTCTTAACAAATAACGGTGGCGTGCCCTATGATGATTAACTAGGCCGTAAGAAGCCCTTGTCTAAAAGTCCTATAGTTGTGAGATAACTCTTGCATCTTTGAGCGTGTTATGCGATAAGGAGCTTTAGCAACAGGGACTGCTGATTTGTGATTTGATATATATATTTTAACAATAGATTTTACACAATCAAGCTTTAAAATTATAAAAATGATTTTCACCTTATGACTAACTACACACACAATAGGCAAGTGTACATATCGGATAGTAGTATACCTTTTGGTAAGAACCAGGTATCGATCCATGGACACGGGAACTCTTGATATAAGTCTTTGTTATTATCTAGTCAATGAAAGATGCTTTATGAACAATATGATTAACTAATTTAGTCAATAATTAAACTAATTAAAGAAAGTGGGTGAAGATAAAGATAATCAATCAGAGAAAGACAACTTAGACTTTGAATCCTCTTAGAAAAATAATGACAACATACAAGAACCTATGATAAGATCATCTTCTACTCATGAAACATGGATGTAAGCTAGACTACTGTCAAGGTTATCTAATTATATAACTCGTTGAAAAGCTAGAATGATAAACACATAATAGCTACCGAAAGTTATGCCATGAAGATCCGATGATATTATTAATCCAAAGTTAAAGATGGTTAGGACTCCCGTCAAGGATACCAAACACATAAATTTTTGGAAAGTTAACATGATGAACACATGGTAACCACCTCAATTCTTCTAATGTAACAATAGCTATTTAAATCCTTCAATTTATGAATGACCTAACATGAATACACAGACCATAAATATGCACATTATCTATCATGTGGTTAGGATATATTCATAACAAACATAATGGTTTTTACAAACATATTTGTAAGGATGCACACACTTGTTCAACTTTATTAAATAATCAACCATCATTTATCATTCATAGTCAAATACTATAAACCACACACTAATGTATGCATTTCATGAATAGATGTTCTAAAACAAAAATTTTTCCAATAAATATGTAATTATAACGCCCACAAGATTCATCATTTCATCAAGTTCAACGAATATACACAATCATTCAAGCCCATTCATAGCCTTATAATAAACATTTACCTAATCATCACCAACAATTACATGTCAAATGTAAAAGTGTGTTAAACTTCATCTAATCTAAGTGATAAAGAGTGTTTAGCCCATGAGGCTTACAAAAACCACAACCAAACTCATAAGAGTGGAAGCAAACATGATAGATCTAGAGATTTTCAAACCAAAGATGAGTAGATGTGGGTTGTGTGGAGTTGAATCTATCTTGGAAATGCTTGATTTTCAACCTAGATTGAATTCTTGAAATAACTCCTTAAAGTCACCATAACAATGGTGAGAAACTAGGGTTTTTGCTTCCGAATTCATCTCCCCCATGATAGAATCAGCCATGACCATAATACGCAGGAAAATAGGACCTGATACTTGTTATGGTCATGATAGAATTAGTGATTATCTTAACAGCCTTTAAACTTCATAAACTTTAAAGAATTTCTTGTCTTTTTATTTTGAAATCATTAAGCAACCATCAAAAACTACAAAATCGAAATTAATCACAATTAAACATAGATAATGATGAATTTGAAACAAAAAAACACTTAAAATGGGGAAAGCTATGCATTATTAATATGTATATTTATTCACATATCATACATCCCCATACTTAAGCTTTGCTTGGCCTTAAGGAAAATCTTAAACGTTCTAACAAGATTCCTATTGGTTTTAAAAACATAGATAGGTAGTCCACAAACAGACTAAAGATCCTAATGCATAAAAGACTTTCAAGAAATTTAACATTTAAAAAACAAACCAACGAGTCAACCAATTTTCAATATATGAGAATATTAAAATAAATTTGACAATGTCTATGGAAAAAGTATATTATGCCTTAATTTTCACCTCTCACAATGATATGCTCGACACTTGGTTGTATATGAATATGTATACGTGAATCACTCAAAGCCCATAATGAAGAAACATTATTTAAAGGTTGTAACAGGGCCAAGGTTGAAGGTATGGAATTTGGTGATAAAGTGGCCAAAGTGTTAAACAACCGAAACCACTAGATGCTACTCGCGATTAACTACAAAACATAAAGAAAATACATAAACTAACATGAACTATTAAAAACATACATCTAATGAGCTACTATAATGATTTTCCATAATAAGATACAAAATTAGTTATTTTTAATTGATTTCTCCTAAAATAAACAAAGAAAAAAAATACAAAAATCCTTTCTTTTCTTTTCTTATTTTCTTCTCTTTTTTTCATATAACATAGACTATACTTATAGAACAATAAACACAATTGTTTTAAATATAATTAGAACTAGATAACACAAGTTAGACAACTAACAAAATCTAGATTTTAACATAACGATTAAAAGAAAAAAGGCCATCAGGTTAATTAGGTTATAGATGATGGTGAAACAATAAACACGAGGGTTAGGCTCAACATGGGCGACTAAAGGCAATGATTAGGGGAAGAGAAATGAAAACGGGGTACACAAAATGGGTTTTCTAATGCCTCTATCATTTTCATGCAACAACATAGTTCATGATCTTGAAATGAATCACTTAAGAAAGTTCTTAAATGAATGCAACATTTGGGTCGCTCCATAATTAAAAAAACGTAAGCATATGATATGTAATGAAGAGAAAATGCTCGATATGCACAAAGATTAACTCACGGAAATGGAGGTGATGGGAAATAGGTGCAAACGTAGGCGTAAACATATTTTCAGTCAACATGTCAAATTATTACGATATTTTCAACATATTTATTAAATTTTCGTTGGACTTCTATTAAGAGTGTAATTCTAAAAGTAACTTATGCATAATGATCTAAGATTTAAGTAAAACGGACACCATAAACAATTTAGCCAAAAAGTAGTTTTTGTTATACAAAAAACATATAGAATCGATAGTTTTGATAAAACCATACAAAAATCCCTAACATCCCCACACTTGAATGACACATTGTCCCCAGTGTGCCAAAATATGCAAATGCAATGCAAAAAATGCAATGAGTGTGCAAGTGGAAATGAAAAAGAGAACAAAGACTCCCGTAATAAAAAAACCCTAATGCCCACGATCAAGTTTCAAATAAGCCCAAAGCAACCTTACAATTCATGCAACCAAGAGTTTAAGATGATCTAACAAGCATATCTTAAAGCAAAAATGAGTATCATTAAAATGAAAATCAAGCACAAAAGGCATTAACAGAAAACAAAACTAATAGAAACGAAGATGAAACATAGTTCATGAGTTTGTAGAAATAAATACACAAAAGAGTACAACTCAAATCAAAAGCTCATAAACATAAATGGAGAGCATTAGACTAACCCTCCATGACATCCCCTAAAGGCTGTCGTGGGAAAGGGCGTGGCTCTAGGCCGACATCAAGAGCAACCTGTTACATGTCCTTAACTACAGGTCCTTAACAATCCACTGAATGGAAGCTAAATTAGAGAAACGGTCTGAACAACCATATTTTGAGTCTAAGAAAGCTGATCGATGCATGTCGCAAGTCGACAAGTGGTGGAGGGTCTGGAGCTTCTTCTCTATTGGCTATCGTGGATGCTTTCTAGGCACCTAACTATGCAGGCTGCCATGGATTTCCGTTTTCATCAGTAAACTTCCATCTTTCATCACCAAACCGTGTAGCCAAACTCATATTCTCTAAATGGAAGTGCTAATGAGCACTATAGGGAATAGAGGTGTCAAGTCTGAAACAACATCATCGGTCATGAAATTAAAGTATAAAACCAACTGTGTAATGAAAGAACCACCACAAATATAACTTGCAAGCTTTGTCCCGATGCATGATTAGAAGAATTGTGCCATAACATAAGCCAGATTGCAAGGCACTTGCTTGATTAAGGCATATAAAAAGAATAAATCTTTACGGGTCACCGCACCCGTACTCCTCTTCCTACCACATATCATATGTGCAATCGCACAGTGAAAATAACAATAAAGTGGATCTCGCAGCTAGGTACACAAAATGGGTTTTCTAATGCCTCTATCATTTTCATGCAACAACATAGTTCATGATCTTGAAATGAAGCACTTAAGAAAGTTCTTAAATGAATGCAACATTTGGGTCGCTCCATAATTAAAAAAACGTAAGCATATGATATGTAATGAAGAGAAAATGCTAGAAATGCACAAAGATTAACTCACAGAAATGGAGGTGATGGGAATAGGTGCAAACGTAGGCATAAACATATTTCAGTCAACATGTCAAATTATTATGATATTTTCAACATATTTATTGAATTTTCATTGGATTTGTATTAAGAGTGTAATTCTAAAAGTAACTTATGCATAATGATCTAAGATTTAAGTAAAACGGACACCATAAACAATTTAGCCAAAAAGTAGTTTTTGTCAGACAAAAAACATATAGAATCAATAGTTTTGATAAAATCATACAAAAATCCCTAACATCCCCACACTTGAATGACACATTGTCCCCAATGTGCCAAAATATGCAAATGCAATGCAAAAAATGCAATGAGTGTGCAAGTGGAAATGAAAAAGAGAACAAAGACTACCCTAATAAAAAAAACCCTAATACCAGCAATCAAGTTTCAAATAAGCCCAAAGCAACCTTACGTTTTATGCAACCAAGAGTTTAAGATGATCTAACAAGCATATCTTAAAGCAAAAATGAGTATCAATAAAATGAAAATCAAGCATTAGAAATGAAGATGAAGCATAGTTCATGAGTTTGTAGAAATAAATACACAAAAGAGTACATCTCAAATCAAAAGCTCATAAACATAAATGGAGAGCATTAGAATAACCCTCCATGACATCCCCTAAAGGTTGTGGTGGGAAGGGCATGGCTCTAGACCGACATCAAGAGCAACATGTTACAGCTCCTTAACAATCCACTGAATGGAAGCTAAATTAGAGAAATGGTCTGAACAAACATCTTTTGAGTCTGAGAAAGCTGATCGATGCATGTCGCAAGTCGACAGGTGGTGGAGGGTCTGGCGCTTCTTCTCTATTGGCTATCATGGATGCTTTCTAGGCACCTAACTATGAAGGCTACCATGGATTTTCGTTTTCATCAGTAAACTTCCATTTTTACCACCAAACCATGTAGCCAAACTCATATTCTCTAACATGGAAGTGCTAATGAGCACTATAGGGAATAGAGGTGTCAAGCCTGAAAGAACATCATCGGTCATGAAATTAAAGTATAAAACCAACTGTGTATGAAAGAACCACCACAAATATGACTGGCAAGCTTTGTCCCATGCATGATTAGAAGAATTATGCCATAGCATAAGCCAGATTGCAAGGCACTTGCTTGATTAAGGCATATAAAAAGAATAAATCTTTACGGGTCACCACACCCGTACTCCTCTTCCTACCACATATCGTATGTGCAATCACGCAGTGAAAATAACGATAAAGTGGATCTCGTAGCTGGGTACTCACTGATTTCTTGGGGCAATGATCTCCTTCACTAATATCATGCCAAAATGCAGCAAGAGTCCCCTGGTCAACCTTCTTTAAACTTTGAACAAATGATGCTCTTTTCAGCTCAGTTTTTGTATAAATACCAAGCTTACCCCAAGCTAAGCAACACATAGTTTATGATTTTTCCAACCCAATCTGAATGAAATGGCATTTTTATTATGTGAATGAGTGACTGGGTGATCAAACTGATAAGTAGCATAGAATTCCAACACTAGCTCTTGATATTGAGGCTGCCGAATTGAGAAGAAACGTTGCCACGGTTTCAAGAGCATAGCTTCAGTATGAGCCTTTTCTTTGAGAGCTTCTAAGGTGGTCATGAAAATCATACGTGATGGCCTATAGTTCCTTAAGCGAATAACTTCATAGCATTTAACTCTCTCGCTATCTTGCTCGAATCGAATAAACCTATGAAGCTCCTCAATCGCCATCACCTACAAAAGTTAAACTGTGAGATAATAATTTAAAATATACATGTGTGTCATTATTATGCATACACACACACATCTAGCCTCTTCGCTTCACTTTTGATTTCTTAACACTAATTTTTGGGATCTTTCCCTCAAGTTCTCTTAAGTACCTTTTCAGGTTCAGAATAAGGCTCTACAAGATCATCAACTGATGAAAATGCAGACATAAGCTTCCTATAAACATAAACACTACCAAACACGTAAAAAAGATAAAGGTAACATAATAAATAAATTTTAATAAAAAAAGTAAATACAAAGGATTAACTTAAGTAATGACACAGATCGTTCACATAATTGTCGTTTCCCCGACAATGGCGCAAAATACTTGATTTGTGATTTGATATATATATATATATATATATATATATATATATATATATATA
>BJCO01376809.1:0-10437 GCA_018326465.1 Flaveria floridana | reverse complement strand
TATATATATATATATATATATATATATATATATATATATATATATATATATATATATATATACGTGTTGTATGTATGCGTTTCGTCAAAGGATGCATTTTAATGTGGGTGCGGGTTGCGACGAGGGTGTATGGCAGTGAGTTATCACTCATATTATGTATATATATGTATGCTTATATGTCATGCGTGACATGTATAAGTGCCCGTATGTATGTATGCTGCAGTGTGCACTTGTGCCCTACGTATGTGGGTATGTGCTGTGTGTGAACAGTGAACATGATTAAGGCATGAGTATGAATTATATTATGAATGTGTATATTCATGTTTGGGTGTGGTGTGCAAATTATAGCATTTATATGTATGTGTTGTGTCATGGATATATAAATTTATAAAAAGGGTTGTGGATTATAATTATGAATATTCTACTAATTGTGTACAAGGCATCGAGTATACGTGATGTTTAGCATGGTTATGTGTAGCAATATATGGGTATGTTCATGTGCTTATGCTTGTGTGTACGCGGTACATACATGTATTTAATATATGTGAGTGTGTTATGGTTGGGTCGTTTCGCATTTGTGAGTTTGTAAGTTATATATTATGAAACGTAATAACTTTTATAAAAAGTCTTGAACATATATATACATATATATATATAAATAATACATCCATGTATGAAACGGAGAAAGCGTGGGTAATTAGGTTTTATGATTATATGGGTTTCTAAATGTTGGTGTTTTTCTTGTACGTGAAAAACAATCGATAACCGACACCGTAACCGAACCGTGAACGCGAAACCGAACAGTGGTTATAACTGCTTAATATTAATTAAATATTAAATGTGAATCCAAATGTTCTGGAAACTTAATTATTTACGCTTGCATATATTGATTTGCTGCACATTCAAGGTGAGTTTACAGCCCCACTTTTACATTATACACTCTTTCTGGGGGAGAGAAACATGCAGTTTTTCATAAACGATGCAATACCTTAGATTTCGTAATACTGCATATACCTGGTACTATGGTGTTATACTGCACCTCTTCGAACCGTTAGTATGTTATTAGCGATGTGATTGTTAGTAGAGCTACGGGTTTGACAAACCCCGCCTGGGCTAGTCGCGCTAGCTTGACTGGAGGTCAAACGAGTGAATGGTTAGCCTGTTTTACAGTGTTGTCGTAGGGATTCCACAGCCGGGGCATTCATTACATTATTATTACTGTCAGTTCGGTCACGACTTCATACACATAGTGACTTGATGTAGGCTAGCTACCTACTTGTATGCTTTGATTACTAAATCTGGAATTTTATTACTATTAATTATTGTTTTCTGATAAACCTGTGAACTCACCAGTCTATGTACTGATCTTAGCATGATTTCTCTCAGGTAGTTGATATGGCACGTCTAGGAGCACTACATTCCATTGCATATCATTCTCATTTACTTTTTAAACTGATTTATGGTTTAATCACATTTACATTTACTTAAATTGGTTTGGGCGCGTGTTTGCGCATTTTAACAGTCGTTCAAATGTTTTCCAAATTTCGCTTCCGCAATACTTAAACATGTTTGGTTTGTTTCACTATTATTAAGCAACTTATATGTTTTGTAATTATCGAGTCATTTGGTGTAACTGGTGCTTATCTGAGATCCAGGTTATGTCACACGCCTGGCGGTAAAACCCCGTTCGTGGAAATTGAGGGTGTGATAGATTGGTATCAGAGCATTAGATATAGCGAACTAAAATGAACCTTTGCATCTCATTTGCATTGCATTTTAGACTATAACTAGATTTGCATTAGTTACACACACATAGATTATTAAGTTATACTTGCTTGTTTTGCTTGCTTGACAACTGTTTGCCTTTGGTGTATTCCTGTGAGCGTTCGACTACAGGGATGGTGCCTTCATCTTCTTATTCTAAGTCTAACGGGAAAAGGCCAGTTTGCCCAGATTCCCCGTTGTTACCGCCTGTTCTTTAGCGTTGGTGACTCTGAGTTACCGTGAGTCATGAGAAGGTTACTTACAAATTACCTGTACCTTACCTTTTACATTAAACCCCTCATAATTGGATACAGTATCCTTGGTACTGGACTTGGATGGTTCATCAGGAGCATGTAATGCCTCCTGTGAAGTGCTTTCTCAGACGAGAGATACTTATGTCATACTTTCTTTACCTATGTTATAACTTGTCCCGTACCCCGTGGAGCTGGCAATAGCTGCACTGGTGACTACTATAGACATTGGGAGAAAACTTATTAGGGTTTACATAAGATAATACGATCTTACCCATCTGAACCGAGTACAGCGACGACCTCTCGCTCAAGTGAATGCCTTCCTAAACCGATTATTTCGTACAACCTTGGTTAATCGACCCTTGGTTTAATAAACTATATCTTTGATACCCCTATCATGGATAACACTCTATACTTGACAAGGTATGTTAGCTTGGATGGGAGGAACCAGGGGTGACCATGCAAAGCAAATTACCATCATGGATGCACACATAATTGTAATTTGTCATGCATGAGAAGTCTGGCGAACTCTGTCAGGTGATAACGATCATAGTCAGTACAAATTTTCATCTCTATACTTTAAGGACATGAGAGTCTCAATCTGCATAAAACATCGCTAACGATATGGAAGTAATCCTCCATCTCTATTTGTATGAAAATTTTCATCTATCTAGAGTCTTAATGGTATTTGTATTATGACAATATTTTCAGACCTTATGAGGCGCTGCTCGTTCTAGCATTTTATTATCATGCAATACAATTTAAGTGATAGCTGTGTAACCTTCATGAAAGTTACATCAGAGTACTGATACTCTATGCGTATCTACTCTTTGCTCATTGGGTTCATCTTAAGACTTACAGTCCTGGTCGTTTAAACGTTCCAACATTCGTTTCATTTGGTATTTATCAAGTTGAGCATAAGTTACTTTCGTTTGTCCCTCTGTAGTGGGATACAAATTGGATTTCCTGGTTGACCGTGTTTGGCGTAAGTTTAGTTAACAAAGTGTCTTACGACGACCCCGACTGTTACATCTCTGCCTTTCCGTTATAAGCGACAAGTGCAACCATAATTGCCATGGACCGTGTAATAAGAACATTTAAGAGTGCTATGGGGAAATTTGGCCATACCTTCAAGAAGCGTCATGTGAACATCTCGGCCAAGTCACCACAGCCACAAGAAGCACAAAAAGATATTATGAGTGCGGACAACTTGGGCACCCTAAAGGAGACTTTCCAAGGCACAAGAATAATAGAAATAGAGGAAATAGTAGTTTGCTTCAGTGTTATTTAATTTGGGTGCCGATAGAAGTTACATTCTCAGTAAGTTTAACGAACTGTGAGAAACCGTGCTTACAAGCTTAAGTTCCAAATCTACCATAGAAATAGCTAATTGTAGAATCATAGAAGCTTCTCCTGTGCTTAGAAGTTGTAAAACAGTTGCAGGAATGAACTTCAGGAACTGTCAAAACAGTTGCAGGAACTGTCAGACAAACATTTGGCCCCGAATGAACTTCAGGAACTATCAAAACAGTTGCAGGAACTGTTAGACAAAGGTTTCATACGTCCAAGTTCTTCACCTTAGGGAGGGCATGTGCTATTCGTAAAGAAGAAAGATGGAACGTTTCAGATGTGTATTGACTACCGAAAATTGAACAAGGTTATGATAAAGAATCGTTACCCTCTTCCACGTATCAACGACCTGTTTGACCCACTGTGAGGATCGAGCTACTATTCAAAGATTGATTTGAGGTTTGGATATCATCAGCTTAGCATTCGAGAAGAAGATATATCCAAGACAATATTCAGAACTCGATATGGATACTTTGAATTCACAGTTATGCCATTTGGATTGACAAACGCTCCTGCAGTCTTTATGGACCTCATGAACCATGTTTGTAAACCCTATTCAGACAAGTTTGTCATCGTATTCATTCATGATATACTTATTTATTCCAAGAATAGGGAGGAACATGAGGAACATTTAAGTACTACAGTAGAGCTTCTAAAAACCGAACAAGTGCATGCCAAATTTTCCAAATATGACTTCTGGATGAAAGAAGTACAGTTCTTAGGGCATGTAATTAATGAGAATGGTATTCATGTGGACCCGTCTAAGATTGAGGCAATCAATAATTGGCCTGCACCGATGACGCCTACTGAGGTGCGTCAATTTCTTGGATTAGCGGGTTATTATCGGTGTTTCACTGAAGGACTCTCAAAATTTGGCACAACCCTTGACTGCCCTAATTCATAAAAGAACTATTTACAAATGGGGCAACAAAGAGGAAACAGTGTTTCAGGCACTTAAAGACAAACTCTATAGCGTACCGATCCTAGCTTTACCAAAAGAAACTGATGACTTTATTGTTTACTATGATGCATCCATCTAGGGTTTAGGATGTGTACTGATGCAACAAGACAAAGTCATATCTTATGCATCTAGACAGCTCAAGGTGCATGAGAAGAACTACACAATGCATGATCTGGAACTAGGAGTTGTAGTGTTTGCCTTGAAGATCTGGAGGCACTACTTATATGGAACCAAGTGCATGTCTATACGGATCACAAAAGCCTCCAGCACATATATGATCCGAAGGAACTGAATAGGAGATAATGACGGTGGTTAAATTTACTCAATGATTATGACTGTGCAATTATGTATCATCGGGGTAAGGCTAATGTGGTAGCCGACTCAGTCGGAAGGAAACACCAAAACCTCATCGGGTGCGTGCATTACAAATGATCATACACTCTGATCTACCAATGCAAATCAAGGCTACTGAATCCGAGGTCTTGAAAGATGAGAACCTGAAAGCAGAATCCATGTGACACATGGAGAAACAGTTGGAGATCAAAGCTGTTGGAGTCCGTTATTTCATGGAACGGATCTAGGTACCACAGTATGGGAATTTGCGAGAAATGGTAATGGATGAAGCCCATAAGTCACGTTACTCGATTCATCCAGGTTCAGACAAGATGTATCAAGACCTTAAGGAGTTTTACTGGTGCCCAAACATGAAAGCTGAGATAGCCATATACGTAAGCAGATGCCTAACTTGCTCCAAAGTTTAGGTGGAATACCAGAGACCATCCGGTTTACTTCAGCAACCAGAAATTCTAGTGTGGAAATGGGAGCAAATCCCAATGGACTTCATTATGAAGTTGCCTAGGACTTCCAGCGGATGCGATACAATTTTGGTTATAGTAGATCGCTTAACGAAATACGTGCACTTTTTGGCAATCCGAGAGACTGATCGAATGGAGAAACTGGCACGTATCTATTTAAGGGAAATAGTCTCTCGGCATGGTGTGCCGATATCTATCATTTCTGATCGTGACGCTCGGTTCACTTCTCACTTCTGGCAATCATTACAACGATCTTGGGGAACGTGACTAGTATGAGTACCGCGTATCATCTGCAAACCGGTGGTCAGAGTGAGCGTATGATCCAGACACTGGAAGACATGTTGCGTGCCTATGTGATTGACTTCGGTAGCAGTTGGGAAACTCATTTACCATTGGTTGAGTTTTCCTACAATAACAGTTATCACACCTCAATCAAGGCTGTATCATTTGAGCCACTGTATGGACGTAAGTGCCGATCACCTATCTGCTGGGCAGAAGTTTAGGAAAGCCAACTGACAGGACCGGAACTCGTGCACGAGACGACTGAGATGATCGTGCAAATTCATAACGGTATGGCAGCGACACGTGATACACAGAAGAGTTATGCTGACAAGCGTCATAAACCATTGGAATTCTAGATTGGTGATAAAGTACTCCTAAAAGTCTCACCTTGGAAGGGTATAATACGCTTTGGAAAGCGTGGGAAACTAAACCATTGTGCCATTTGAGAGTATCAAATGAGTTGGCCCAGTGACTAGCAGCTAACTTACCTGAAGAGCCCGGTGGAATACACAACATGTTTCACGTTTCAAACTAGAGGAAGTGTCTGGCTGATAAATCACTTGTTGTTCCATTAGAGGAGCTAGAAATTGATGAACAACTTCATTTCATCGAAGAATCAGTTTAGATTATGGATCGAGAAGTTAAAATCTTAAAGCATAGTAAGATTCCGATTGTACGCGTTAGATGGAATTCAAAGACTGGACCAGAATTTACCTGGGAACGTGAGGACCAAATGAAAAGAAGTACCCCCAACTATTCAGAGATCAGACATCTACTTCCAAAGCGATAATACATCTACTTCTTAAGGTATCATTTTTAAGATATCCTTTCTTTCACTTTCGAGACGAAATTCCCTTCAACAAGGGGATGATGTCGCAGCTCTCACAAAACCTTACGTTCTTTTATTTTCGGTTTATGTAGAAACCCTCAGAGACCCTATCTTGCCTATGTTCCAGATAGCTAATCAGCTTATTCACTGACGAGCTTGCTTACTAGTCGTTCGATGACGTGTATGTCCTAATTTTCGAGATGAAAATTTCTTTAACAAGGAATTGATGTGACATCTCGTAAAAATTTCAGGTCAACTCCGTTAAATGCTACGCATTCTTATACGTGATTATGGTTATAAATACATGGTGCTTGAAAATTAAGTATTATCATTACAAGTTCAAGTGTTAACCAAAAAAATGATTTATATCATACAAAATAAAAAAAGAAAATTTGAAATACAAATTAGTATTAATAAAGGAATTAAATTATGAACTTAAGTCTTCTTGAGGGGTGCAATGTGTAATTGTTGGATTTAAAATATAATATAAAAATATCCCAACCCTAACCACCCACCTCTCCCAAAACTACCCTATCGGCACTCTCATCGACCTCCTTGAAGAGAAACATTAGAAATCCCCTAGCCCCCTCGTCTCTCTCGCACGGAAGCCCTAGCATCACCATCGACAGCCCTGCACCACTCGGAGATCGCGACTACGACGACTCATGTGGTGAACCGCAAACACACGGCTATGGTACGTTTATTAACTTCGAGTGATTTGGTTTCGATTACGATTTCGATTACGGTTTTGGTTTTGATTTGGTTTAACGGGCGTACGGTGCATGCCCCTTGTTCTCGGTTGTGATCCGTGTGATGTATGTGTGTGTTTCTGCGATTGTATGTATGTACATGCTTGGGTGTGTCACATCCCGGTGGAAGCGTGAAGTGTTTTGGATGTGACTAGCTTGTTCAGAACGCATTGATTAGAAATAATAACAATTAACACATAAAAACGTGAACATAAACATATCATAATATTAGTTCGGGTTATATTAATGTTAGTATACAAAATTTTATTATAAACCTATTACAAAACATTTTAGTCTAAAAGCTACATCTTTAGAAACGGTGGAAATGAGCGTCCACCGACAGGCTAAAGTCAATCGGATTGACAGTTAGACTCACACATACTTTTTCCACCAGATCTCCCCAATAGTTATATACATCAAAAGAGAACCTAATATTGTTAGTCATGATTACCTGAAAAAGCATACTCAAAATAGTCAACATAAAGTTGGTAATCATAGGTTTAATTTCTAAACAAAATACATAACCTGATGCAAAATAACAACCAAACCTACTTATAACATAGGTGATTTATAACTGTCAAATATAAATCACCAAAATCAGATAATATAGCATCACAACACTCATCCTGTTGGTGCAAGAATTAATTTCCTAAGTAGCGCTACTAATATTATCCAACGATTCCACATCCGAATTAATGGTTGTTAACATAACTGACAGTAAATTCTCAAAATCTTATGCATCAGTCAAAACAGTATGTTTTTTCCCCAAAAACTTATAAGATACAAAATGGGGCTATGAGTCTCACCGTGATTCCAGCGATAACCTATAAAATTAATTATAAGTTAGAAAATAAAATTTTCTTTAAAATTTTCAGTACCTCAGAAAAATTAAAATAGTAACTATAATTACTCAAAATTTCCAAAAGTTTAATAGTAACATTACCAGATAATATCCATAATCATATAAAAATTTCAACTTCCAACTAATTTTAGATAATTTGTTAAAATTAATACAAACTTACTATAAATCGATAAAAATAGCTACTGCTACTTATAATTTCCCAATTTTTCCAAAATATTATCCTAATAATTCACAACATCACATAAATTTTCTGATTATTAACTCACACTGAATATTTTACTGATATTTTTCTAATTCTCTCAAAATTTAGGAAAAATAACTATATGACTCCAAAAATTATTAAACTTCTACTTACTGTTGGGTTCAAAACATCATAATTTATGTAAATTTCTCGATATTTATCCTACTGTTTAAGTACTTCTTTCGATTTTTCCTTTATAGATCATAAAAAATGCAAATCTTAGTCATAAAAAGGAATTAAATTAAGAAATTAATTCTGAAGCTTCTATAATACATGATAATCTTTGTATAATTTTTCTAGAATATTACCGGGTTTGGTTCTTCCATTTAATAATTTCCTTTTATTTATTTAAATAATTTGTATAAATTATTTCACTTATTATAATTTTACCAAAATATACAGAATGATAATTCAATATTTTTCTAACAATTTTCCAATGTTTATTCCCACAATCACAGTCATTCAAGTATTTAATCTAATTTATCAAGAATATCACGGCTTTTATTCTTTTATTTGAAATCTTTTTGTTAAAACCTTTGTTTTTATAAAGATCTTTCTAGTTTTGAAACCTCTATTCTTGATTTTTAAAAGAAAATCAGATGTGATGTTGTTTCATGATTATTCTTGATGATTTGCTTTCAAGAAATTTAGATCATATGTGTTTGTTTTAAACACATATGAATCCTTTGGATTTTGTTTGAGAATCTAACCTTTTTGTTAAAAGATAACCAAGGATTTGATGGTTTGATTGAGGTAATCTTCTTGATGCTTGACTCCAAGTTCTTGAATAGGATAAGAAGATGATGATACCAAAGATCTTGAAGGCCGGTTGATGGTTGGGTTGTGGTGGTTTATGGTTGGTTCACGGTAGTGGTGCTTGTGGATGTTGTCTCAACCGAGAGAAAGCAAGGATGTGGAGATGATGGTGATATTTGGTGATGTTTTTTTGAGAGCCGAGGGAGAGAGTAAAAGGATATGCGGTTGTGGTTTGTGTTCGATAGGGTGGTGGTGTTATAATGTTTCTAGGCCGAGAGTTTGTGTATATAAGGGCCTTCGGCGGATTGCCATTAATGGCATAATCATGGAGTCTACCACTAGCTTGGGTGAGTAACCTATCTTAGGCTTGCTAGGTGTCAAGCAAGGGGCTCCTATGGTGTCTCTAATGGATTGGTGGCGACATAATGGAGGTGATCGGTGTTCGGCCGGCTAGGTGGCAACGAAAGAGCTAATGACTCTCTTAGTCATTAAACTAAGTTTAAGCAAGGGTTTAGGTGTTTAGTCGGGTTATATATTTCTCTAATGAACCGAGTTTGTAACTTAGTGTTTAGGTGTTCTTAGTTTTGATATTTCATTATATTGTGATGTTGGTTTGTAACATGTTTCCTTTGGTGCATGTTTTAATGTTTGTGGTACATTGATCAAACAACATTTGGTAACACAAAAACTTATGTGTATGAACACATGCATACGTAAAAATGTACTTATGCGTACCATGCATGCAAGCATGCATACGTACAATATACACATACATATGAATTATACATACACAAGACATAAAAGGGTTTTTAATGGTTAATATGTAAAAATCTTAAATTTATCTAACCTCAATTTTTAGGGTTGTCACATTCTCTCCCCGTAAAAAGAATTTCGTCCAGAAATTCATTGGAGAGTTGTTCCTAAAGTCGAGTAGAACTTATCTGATTACTGACTTCGAATAAGTGGGAGTATTTCTTTTTAATTTTATCTTCTCTTTCCCATGTAAATTATGGTCCTCTTTTTGCATTCCATTTAATTTTCACTATGAGAATTCTATTCCTTCTTAATCTTTTCACTTCCTTGTCTATGATAGCTATTGGTTCTTCCACAAAACGAAGTTTCCTATCTATTTTGACTTCTTGAGTTGGCACTTTTAATGTCTCATTTGTTAGACATTTCTTTAGATTGGACACATGAAAAGTGTTATGTACCTCACTCAGTTCTTGAAGCAAATCTAACTTATATGCTACAGGACCAATTTTATCAATGATTTCAAATGGACCAATATACCTAGGATTTAACTTACTCGGCTTTCCAAATCGGATAATTCCTTTTGTGGGTGATACCTTTAGATAGACTTTATCTCCGACTTGAAATTCCAATGGCTTTCTTCGCTTATCAGCATAACTTTTCTGTCGATCACGGGCTGCTTTCAATTTATTATTAATTTTAGTGATTGTTGGATCATGATAAGGCTGGTGCAACCAAATTCACTTCATAGTCACTTTTGGTACTACATCAAAGGGCTTCCGAAGTCAAGCAAGAGATCTTCCGAGAGTCTAAGGAACAACAGCTGA
>BJCO01376780.1:0-26430 GCA_018326465.1 Flaveria floridana | reverse complement strand
CCATGTAACTGGACAAATGTAAAAAAAACTTTACCGGAAAGAGGGAACTTTGAAACAGTTTCTTGAAGGTTCCGAACCCTGTTAAGTAAAAATTGCAAGCCTGACATAGCCTACAAAGAACAGAAACAAAAACAACATGATATTTCTACACACATGAACAATGATATTTAAGTAACACAAGTCAATTGCCAATATTTCTCTCTTTTTATAAACAAAAAGAAAGTAAAAGTGACCTTAGCAACTGGGGTGTTCATTGGAATAGACAAGATCATATCTATCACATCCAAAATTTTCTGAAGAGCAGGATGGTCATCCCATTCACTCATAAGATGACGAATTCGCTGTTGGAGGTTCATAACTGGGCCCACCATCTTAGCCAACAAGGAAGCATTTGAATCCTATATTACAAGCAGACAAGATGTAAGAAACAAAATTAAGTTTATCAACAGTAAAAAGTAATAGCGCACAAAACCTTGTAGAAGTTGGAAGAACGATTTGGTAGATGAGATGAAAGAAAGTTCTTTTCATGCTCCAAGCAAAGGCGTAGTACATGTTCTGGAATAAGTTTAGAATCCAAACTCGAGCATAATAAGCACTCTAGATCTGAAAAGTATAGTATATAAATGAGATTTGTATTTATATGAAGCTAGACATATATGTGGTTGACCACGCTAAATGTTATAATCCAACAGTTGATCACCTTTTATTACTCTTGTACCCAAAGTATAAGAATCCAAGAAAGAGCGCAGCCTATCTGCATCAGACACCTGAACAAACCCTACCTGAATAGAAGCAACAATAAATAGATAGGATTCCAGTGCACTGCTCATTAATTGAAATATCAAGTATAAAAGTCAAACAAGTCAACTCACAGGTTGAAGGAGATCCATGGAACCAAATATGGTAATATAGACATTGACCATTTCATTCAGCATAGCCTCCAGCAGGAGATTCCAATCTTTTACCGAGACTTCATGCTCATCATCAACATTCTTTTAAAAGGAGCATGTATTTGCATTACCACTCTCGTAAAGAATTTAAAACTTTTATGCTTTAAGAAGTAAATCATGGCCAACTGTAGAGCCCTATTGTCAATAGCGGCTATAGCGACCGCTAGGTCCGCTATAGCGCGCTATGTAGCGATGCGCCCCTCCCTCGCTGTTTGCAAATAGCGACTGCATAGCGGAAATTTTTTGTTTATTTATTTTGGTAAATATGGGATTTAGATGATTAGTAATAGAGTGTTTTAGTTAATTTTAGGGTGTTTGCTTAGATTTTCTACTACTTTATTAATAAACATGCTTATTTATTGAATATAAAACATTCTTACATATTATCCTACTTAATCGCTAAACACAAAATAGCGGTCGCTATTTACCGCTATTCGCTACGTAGCATATAGGTGGCTTGTCGCTATTTACCGCTATTCGCTATTGACAACTATGCTGTAGAGCCATTTGATATGTTTCTTTTAAGCTAAGCCTAAGGGGTCTAAATGGGCCCAAATTGCCACCTCTACTATCACTAAAAAGATATCCAATGTATTACTTTTAGCATATAAAAATGCTACCTTTTCAACAGATGCTTCAACTTCCTCATAAGCCAACTCCTTCCATTCTGAGAAAGCTTCGTTTCCAATGGAACTTTCAAGGGTAGAAACGTCAATTTCAATGACATCTTTTAAATCAAAAGCACGAGGTCTGAATCTGTACTGCTGACAATCAAGCTCTTCTTTGGTTCTAACATGAATTTTCATTTTCATCCAGCGGTTTGCAAATTCATCAAACATCTTATCCAAGAGCTATCGTTATGCGAAAAAAATAAACAAATAAATAAACAAGTACAACAAATTTTTATTATGTTCTAACAAAAAAAAGTAATTCTGTAAAAATTAAATTGCATCTATAAATAATAAATAGTAGTTGCTAGTTAGTGTTAACAATCTTTGATATTTTTATAATTTACCAACTTTGCCGTACTTTGATCGATCGAATACATTATAAATTCAACTAGTTTATTCTTTTATACTCCTAAAATATTCAACTATTTTCTCATTAGAAAAACGCACTTTATTGTGATTAGTTGTTTTATTTTCTTGTGAAAAAGTGAATATGATATTCATATAGAGTTAGTCCATTTATGAAAATTCAAATTTCACCAATAAAACAGGACAGAAAAACTGAATCTCCAAAACACAGAAAAAAACATGGGTTTTATGCATCATTGACCAAAAATGAACAATAAATAGATACTTTGAAGGAAAAACCCAAAAAAAATGGCCTTTCAAAAAAAGAATTTTGTGAAAGTGGAATATTGAACTTGTATGAAGTTAATAAAAGGCTTTTAGTAACTACAACTAAAAAATGAAAACTGAAGCGTCTTACATGTTTGGACAAGTGCCAATAGGTCACATTTCAAAACAACCCAAGAACTAATTACCTTGAAAGATGCCTTATCAAGAAAATGTGCCTGGGACACATAATGCACCACGCGAAGAAGGATATTCTGATGTGTTGAAGCCTCCAGTTGCATAACAGAACCCTTTGGCAAACAAAAAACATGCATCAAGCATTTAACATTCCAATAAAAGATAACAACCTGAGTACCATTGTCAGATATATATCCAAAAATAGTAACCTCTTCATATTTATTATTGTCTCTTGCAGATTCTTTAACCAAAGTCATCACCATGTTCATATCATCTTCCCCAATGTAAGTAGGGAAAGATGTATCAACAACTGAAAGTTTAGTATTGAAACTATCCTCCACATATTTTCTTCTCACACCCCTAGGGAATCTTGTAAAGGAATAAATTGCCCCCTACCAGTCAAATAATCAACATCAGAGTCAACAGACAAACTGTGATGGTAAAAGAAAAGAAAGATTTATATTTTTTACCAATACAATATCAATATTTTTCTGCCCAACTCTATCCAGATAATGACCACGTAGACAGTTAGACAGCAGCAGTGAGAAGCCCAACTTCATTTCATATATTGCAATCTGAACAGGTTGGATTATATCAACATATTCAGAATATTCCTTTGATAATCGGTCCACAAAACCTGTTGCAGTTTTCTAGAAAAAGGTAGGAAAGAAAGGATTAGCCAACTACATAATTAAATTTTCATTAAATTTGTTCAGGTAAGTGATCAGTACCTGCCAGCCATGTATTTGATCAGCTAATTGTAGTTGATCAGCAGACCGTTTCATATTTAGACCCAGCAAATCCTGTTTAAACGCCGTCGCAACCACATTCATAAATTCATCACATTCTGATCTCAACTTTTTAAATTTCCCCGGATCAGAACGAAACACAACTCGTCTTTGGAGTCTTTTTCTTTTATCTTTAAGATTATTTAATAATCTTGTTTTCTCCTTATCAGCTTCACTTAGTGAGAAACATCCGGCCAGATGAACACACTCTTGACGCACCTGTAAGAACAATTGGAACATTATGGAACTTTTAAAGATAAACAAGGCAAGAGTCATAAAATTTGTGAACATCATACTTGTATCTCAAGTTCAAGTGACGCAATGCTCTCTGTCAGTTGATTTAATTTTAAACTCTTCTTCACAGCAGGATCTACATCATCACAGCATACTAGAAGATGATAGCGTAAACTTCCAATGCGTAACCAAGCACAAGCAAGACTCAACAAAGAATCTACAAAAATTCGCAACATTTAAATCATCAAGCAACACAAAAAATGATCAAACACAGATCAGTGAATTTCATCAGTTGTTCACCAGTAGAATTCTGTGAATATAGCTCATCAAGCAACGGCACTATAAATGGAGTTATCAAAGATTTCAGAACTGAGTGGGTTGATGATGCCAGAAGATGCATGATACCACTTACATCGACTTTCTGTTAAGGAAAAAAATGTTAAGATACATCAAACAACAATATATGGTACTGCTAAAAGAAAGTCTCTTGGGCACATTTACCTGGGCTGAAAACAATTTCATCAAAAAACATTTATCAGCTTGAAAGGACTTCTCATGAGCAAGTATAATCTGAACGAAAACATAAACAGAAATCATAAAAAATTAGAAAACAATTTCAGCAATATGCAAGATTCCATGACGCCTTAAGTAAACAGCTACCAATTTTGCTTCTAGATAAAAATCACACTAATAATAATAACAATAGTAATAGTAGATTAGTATTAGTATAGTAGCAGCAGCAGCAGTAGTAGTAGTAATTATAATGAATAATAATAATAAACTAAAAATAAGCAGCTACCTGCTGGAACAGAAATCGAGCAGATGATAACAAGAAACGATGACACTCAGCAATATGTGGAGATGTTAGCCAAAGATTACCAGAAGCAATTCTAAGTCTTAAGCCGTGTGCACTAAGATCTTTGATACCAATCGGTCTTTGCCTTCATTTGAACAAAAATACTTTTAGAATATGTTAGATGTGAATCACATTTGTAAAAATAATATGTTGCATGTGTAATCCCATCAAGTGTCTACAAGTCACTTCTACAAAGCTCCAAAAAAGTTCTTAAGCTTTAATCATATTTATAATCTTTACAAATGATTCTTCAGATAAAGATTAATATCAGCTTTTTTATTATTGAACTTGCCCAAATTGACTTTCTTATGCGACTTTCATTTAAGTTTCATGCAAAACATAAACCGGTTATAATTCTGTTACATACGATACATCTTATTACTTCAAAGACGTACATATAAGAGAGGTGATTCATACACCAACAACTTATTGGCTTTTTACAATTTTGCCCATTTAAGTGGTACAAAAAGAGTTAACTGTGTGTAAGGGCATAATTGTCAAATCCAATATTTTGGTGGTGTCCAAATCAGGTTCCAGTTGCAAATATTCCTTACAGAATATTGTCTAAGGACATTGTTGCCACAGGCTGAAAAAGCATATCAGGTACCAGATCTACATCACCATGCTGGCTCAGATTTGTCTGCATCACAAAAAAATAAACAAAATATCTTTTTTTTCAGGAAAAGGGTGAACTGTGCTATGTTTCTATCAACCTTAAATGACCATGGAGCATACCTTTTCACGAGTCAAGTGATGCTTCCACAAAGAAGTGTGCCAATTATACCACATCTCAGTAACAGCACAAGAAATGCTTGCATGTGCTGTTATATATAAAACATAAATTAAATATTTTAAGATGAAATTCTCTTTTTAGGTAGAAAGTTTTGTACTAACCAGAATTGACAGAGGTCCTGGCCTTAAGAGCCAACAAAATTTTATAATGAGGAGAGAAATCAGTTGGAGGCCTTGAAGAAGAATTAAGTAAAGGACTCAAAGTTGTTTCCCAGAGCGAATATAAACATGATAACCCCTAAGATAGCCAAAAAATATATATACATATCAAAAACTAATGCTACATAACACATCAGTTTTTCTATGAACATAAAAGTAAATGTAACAATGTGAGCCAGAATTTTCCTATTCATAAACTGTAATTATTGAACCTGTGGTCATGATGTATAGTAGATTAGTAGAGCATTCAATATACGAGTACGCTCTTTTCAGAACCAATAGTATGTTGAGAACTGACGTGTACTACTTATTATACGATTGACTAAAATGCATGTGGATTTCAATGTGTTTTTAAGATTTATTTTAAAAAATATGGAATTGATAGTTTTGTCTCTAAATGCAAATATGAAAATACATTATGACATGTATATTTACATAATTTTTAAAACTAATTTCTAAGAGGAGATAATATCAAAGAAAGTGTGGAATGATATGTTAGTTTAATTCTTTTGTTATGTTTTGAATAAAGTTTGTTCCTAAAATGTATAGTTAGTATAGTATAGGGGCTGAATGTGTAAATAGTTAGTTAGCTCTAACTACTATAAATATGTGGCTTTAATGTGTAATTCAGTATCACTTCAATAAGAATTCAAGACCGTTATGTTCAATTTCTATCATGATATACATAACCATTGTTTTTCATATTTTACTTTTTTATTGAAGCGATATGTACACGTCTTATGAAGTAGTTCTCATGGTTTTAAAATACTATTGGTTCTGAAAAAGAGCATTGACCTATATACATGTGTGTGTCATATTGAAAAATCCATATAAACAACGTGAAAATAATCTAAAAAAGTTACTCTTACTGATTCTAGTTCCTCTCCATCTAGAAGAACACTATTTAATGATTCTTGAAGTAGCCTCATATCAAGACAAAAACTTGTATAATCACTCAACGGAAGAGTATCAAGCCAACAGCTCAAGAAAGAAGGTTGGCATAACATGTCATTGTTCATCACACAACAACTAGATACAGCACCACAAGATGAAGCTTGCTCAGTAGACCTATTTCTTTCCAGCTTGTCCTTTTCATGATGGAACTTACTTTTAAGCATCTGCGAAAATAACATAAAGAAAATAAAAGGCATTGTTCAAAATTACCACTCATAATGAGAAAAACAAAGACACAAAACAGGATAAACAAACTGTTAAAAATGGTACCTTACACATATCCTCCATCTGCTTTGACACATCAAAGTTGTCATCATCCACTTTACTGCAAACACCTTTATACACAAGAAATACTTAATCACATATTCACAACTGATGAACATATTCTCGGAATTGCTTTGCCACAATAACAAAGGAAAAAGTAGATGGAAACACAGAAACAATAATACACATTTGACACACTGATGTATGAATTTCTCAAACATTCAGAACTTACTATACTTAAAAATGGCACAATAATTAGTAGATTATCCCACTTGGGACAAATGGATAAACTACACAGGTTTAATGTAGAAACACTGAAAAACAAACCAGTAAAAACACATCTAAACAAAATAATCAGTAAAAACAACTAAAAGTAAAAGCTATTGGTAACTTCTGGAGAGGGTAGCAGTACTTATATCTAACATATAAAAGCAAAAAACAGTATTCTCTTCTAGTGCATTGGTAACCCGTTAGGTATCTCACACGCACACACTACAAAAAAAAAAGAATGAAAGCGTTTACAAGATATTTATACTGGTTTGGTCGTTCAACCACTTTGCTGCAGCTAGGATCTTCTAATTTAGGTGCTTATGGATTTACACATACATCACATGTATTTATAATACATAAATAGGGAGGTTTCTTTGCCACCAAAAAAAACTAAAATATGGCAAGTTGCCAAAAAATCCAAACCTCGTAAGCAGGCCTCACTTTTGTCTACAACCCCACCCACAACCATCTCCCACTTAGGGTTTTTGACAAACTTAAAACTGCATTCCATCTTCACTTGTACTTCTATAATCTCCTTCACTAGTTGCAGCCGCCTTCTAATCAGTTAACCTGAAGGCTCGTCAAAGCTACACCAAGCATCACCTAATCTGTCATCACGACCATGTCTCTAGGTGACATCTTTTGAACCCAAATCTTTGAACCCCTTTTTTCTATTACTGCCTACTCCCACTGTAACAGTTTGCAATCCCAATGATGCTTTGATTGATTACTCTTTCTGCCCTGATTGCTACCCCATTCAAATATTCTTTCTCTGCCTTCCATATCTAACAATCTAACAACGAACTCGAAGAATTACCATAACTTCAGTGTTGTATGTCTTCTCCCAGAATCAAGTAAAGGTTCCTTCAATCAGGGCAGATACCTGGTAGTGCCTCACAGTAGTTCAGATGAACTACTAACGGTTGTCATCGCCCCAGACCAACTCTTTGGCAAAGAGGATGATAGAAGCAATGCCTAAATGTCATCATCAAATTTAATCATGATAGATCCTAACCAAGTTATGATCGAAGTAAAGTAATTGATGTGAGCAGCAGCGGCGGCTGTTCAGAGGCTGAAATGGTTTGGACTTCAGTAACACGAGGCTAAAGCTCTATGATACTAGTTGTTAGCATCTCACAAGCAAGCAAACAAACAATAAAAAAGAAAACGGAACAAGAGATTTATCATGGTTTGGTTGATGTGACCTATCTCCACTTTGCTGCAACTAGGATTTTATTATTTAGGAGCTCACTGAATTACAAGTTCGATACATGTATCTATAATACAAAAATAGGGCAGATTTGTTTGCCACCAAGAAAACTAAACTATGGCAAGTTGCCATAAATCCAAACCATGTGAGAGGGCTAGGGCCTGCTGGCTTTTGTCTACGCCTCCACACACAACAAAACCAACACATGCATACCATACACACTATAATTAGAAAACCTCAAGAAAAGAATTATTTAACTCAGAGAAACTGGATTAGAACTTCACCTCGCATGGCAAGATCACGTAGATCAGGATTGGTAGAAACAGCAGTCTCAATAGGGTAATTTTGGGCTAGGAAAAAATAAAAAGCAAGTATGTCAGCAGCAAAGTACAACTAAGATATCAAAAGAAAAGAGAGCCTTATAAAAGATTGTATTAATAATAATAATAATAATAATAATAATAATAATAATAATAACAATAAAAAGGATAATGATGATGATGATGATGATGATGATGATGATAATAATAATAATAATAACAATAATAATAATAATAATAATAATAATAGAGATAACAACAATATTAATAATAAAAATAAATAGATGAACCTTGTTCCTGCAAGGGCCTGTCCCTTTTCCAGATAGCATGACAAAGATTTATGAGCTTCTGTTGATTATTATATATTTCATCAGAAGAAGGTGCCAATGGATGCCCCCCATGTGCCCACAGCAATGACTTTTGTGAACTAAAGTTCCAGAAAAATACGCTTTCCAAATCCTTCATGTCATTCTACACAATTTCAAATTTAAATTGAGTACAAGGTGCAAATAAGAAGAAAGTCACGGAGGCCACCCATGTATTCAACGTTTACATCGAGGCCACCAATATACCGCATATTACAACTACTTTATAAGCCCTCCAAAATGTACTTTGGCCAAAAGCACACAAAAAATGTCTTTCAAATCTTGAATAGACAAAAAAAAGCATTGTAAGGATCTACCAAAAAGTAGCTCGGTGTAAAAGCTACTGTATAAGCCCTCCAATATGTATCTGGTTTTGTTTCATTTGGCCAAACGTAAGCAATTATGCCTTTCAAAATTTAGAAAGGAAAAAAAACCTTGTAAAGATACATCAAAAAGCAGCTACTCGGTGTAAAAACTAATGGGTGTTTCGTGACATGTAAAAAGAAACATTATACAGAATTGGTTGGCTTATAAAGTAGTCTCAAGTGAAAAGATTGTCCTTCACGTACATTATCTCTAGAAAAAGAGATTTAAGGAAGAGCACCTGAAATATTTCTACTTCTTTTGCACAAAAAACTTCCAATTTTTTAGCATCTTTTAGCAAAGAACGCCAATAAATTAACATGCAATCAGACTGAGACGAAACCAATCCATTCCATGCAAATAAATGATCATTAATGAGCTTCCTATAGAGTTCATAAAGCTCATCAAAGAAAGAAGACTCGACTATTATATCAAGAATTCTTTCTTCAAGCTTCCTTAATGATAGCAAAATAGGAATGAAACGACGAGTCTTAAAGCTATCCTTAAATTGACTCTCAGCATGCCACTGTTGATAACTAACCCTTAACAACTCAACACACTTGACTGCTCTTTTAAAAACTTTGCTGCAAGATTCCGATATCATTGCATCTGAATAAGAATACCCCAATGAAAGCATAGGTGTTAAATTAGCTGATCTCAAATCCCAATTATCAACATAACGACATTTTCTAATGCAATTCCAAATGGAATGACTGAGTTCTTCGTTCAGAAGCTTTGAAAAGGTAGAGAAAAACGAGCAATATCCTTGTAAATTATCACCTAACCACTCAAGCCACAAAAGATACACTTTAAGGTCAGTTTCAGTAGCCTGTTCAATGGCCCAATTAGCAGCAAAAAAAAGCTGTTTTTGCAAAAGTGTTGGGTTGAATCTTGTATGATTGGTGGGGCTTAACCCTGCCATGTCAGATTTTGTGGATGCCATATCATGCAAAATACCTACATATGTCCTCTTCGGATCATTGTGACATTGAACATCTTCCACAGAGCACAAACCCAAAGCAACTCGAAACGAATGTGGTGTTTTAGCACCAAGATACTCCACATACATGCAGTTTTGTTTAAGGTCAGTTTTGGTATCCTGTCTGATGGCCCAATTAGCAGGGTGGAAAAACTTCTTCTGCACAAGAGTTGAGTCGAATCTTGTTTGGTTAGCACTGCCCAACCCTACCACATCAGGTTTTGGGAATGCCATGTCATGCAATATACCTACATCTGTTACATATGTCCTCATGGCATCACTATGACATTTAAAATTTTCCATAGAGCGCAAACCCAAAGCAACCCGAAACCAATGTGCCATTTGAGCACCAAGATACTCCACATACATGCAGTTTTGTTTAACTGAAGTTTCAACCGAGTACTGTACAAAATCACACACCGTCAGCGGTGTGGGCCATCCGCCAGGCAAGCATAAGGAAGAACCCAAACAAGATCTAGAATTGTAAATTACATCCATTGATAAGTAAGAACCAACCACTTCATTGATGATATCTTTTCCCACCAAGTGCCCTAAGGAGGAAAGATATGTATGCTCAAAGCTAATTTGCAAGCTCCACAGAGCCTGATTTCCATTTGTAAGTAGTCGTTGAAATAGCTGAACCCACCTCATAAGCTCAAGGTTTGAAATGCTGACATCATGCTGCAACCCTAATTTTTTGACCTCAAGATGAGCCTTAGCCATCGCATGAACTAAAACTTCAGCGGGTATATTTGAAAGTGCAAGAAATCTTTTAACATCTTTGAGTTCATTCTCATCATCAATCGGACCAATAGAACCGTAAGGCTGACTCATATAAATTTCAACACCTCTATTTCTCATGGCTCGTGACACTTCACCATAGGCTGGGTTAACCGTGAGAAACATTCTGAATTGTGGGTGAGGCCGGAGAACCATTGGCTTTCCTTCTAGGGTCCCACATTCATTAACCGTTATTGAACCAGATTGCTCAACTAGAGAATTGATCCTATCAAGAACCTATAGAAAGAGAAATACAAAATGAGAAACTGAGCAGCTTGCAATATAACAAAAAATAATAATAAATAATAATAATTCATGAGATATTAAAGGACGTGACACAGGCAGGTAGGGTAACAAGTCAAAATCGGGGCCATCTCTTGCTATGAACCAGAAGGGTTAACTAGATATGACCCATTTGAAATAAAGCTCTCTTGCTATGAACCAGAAGGGTTAACTAGATATGACCCATTTGAAATAAAGCACAGCCCCGTAATAAAATGCTTTTTATTAACTATGAGAAAGAAAAAATAATATTAGAACAAAATATGAAATACAAACCGTAGGGTTGCAAAAATTAGCATTCTCAAGTACAATCCACTCTCCATTCTCTATAGCTTTGATAAGCAATCCCGTTACCCATTCAAACTTTGCAGGATATCGCAGTTTCCTCTGATCATCTTGCAACTTCGTAACAATCTTCAGCAATCTATCAAGATCCTCGCTATGGTTTTCCATAAAAAGTTTTAAATTCTCAATAATATCAAGTAATAATGGTAGAGAACGAAAAACTCCCTGATTTCCATTCTCAACAGATGTTGTAACAGAGCTTGCAGAGCTAAGATTGATAGTTGACGAGAAAGATAGCCAACGGGCGATCAAATTCTTCCTTTTCTTGAATGTATCAATAGACATGTATGAATTCATGTAACGGGAAACTTGATCAATGGCAAGACGATAATGACGAATAGCATTATATTGTTCAAAGCATCCAAGTAGCTCAGATATATCAGTAGCAGAGGAAAGACTAAGTTCATTTAGCACATTTCCAGTGAGCTGTGACATTAATCTTATTAAAGAAGTTTTACCAGAAGCTGCTGGACCAATCAACAAGACCAACCACTGATGATGCAAACATTGTGCCATAGTTTCCAGACTTTGACGCTGACCTGGCAGTATTTTTAGCTCACATGAAGATACAGTTGATGACTGTATATTATTCCTTTTCACATACGCGTTGCCAACAATCAAATATTCTCGGTTAAGCTGCACCCTTGGATATAAATTTATGGACTGTTTTACTCCAAATTCTTGTTCATATATTTTAATGACTTCTTGTCTATCAGTGGAAGAACGCATCCTCTGGACATATACAGTGTTGAGAAAGCAGTCGTTTTTTAAACTTTCAGGAGCATCTAGAAATTTAACATTTTCCTATTAGAGATGCATTGAAAAAGATAACATGGATAGATGAACTAAGTGAAAATATAATTATACAAATAAGGATAATGTATGCATAGGTCATCCAAAGTATTTAAAACTCATATTGTTTTCATGTATCCCAGTTAAAGGGGGAAAAAACTTGCTGAAAAAATGTGAACTGTCAGAAATGCCCCTGGAAATATTCAGAAGAGTATATTCAGAAGCAATTTTCTCATTTTTACAACTCGAGATGTTACAAAAGCTTTAAACTTAAGAGCATATCATTGATTTGGAGCTTATAAAGTACAAAATAAAAGATAAGAAACACAACCTTCTATCATCAGGCACGAACGAATAACATCACGTAAATTAAACTCCCATGGGGATCCAGATTGTCCAAATTTATGATTTATCATTGTATCTTCATACAAACGCTTATTAAAATTAACAAGCTTTGAAATCAAAGCCTTTGGAATAGACGGGTACAATGATCTACAAATGGCAATATGGTCATCCACAACTAATTCATCAACATATACCTGAAACAATATAAACAAAATCATACAAAATGACACAATACAAGGGATGGCAAAATCAGTGGACAGGTAAAATGGGTATTTTACTTTCCATTCAAGAAAAAATAGTACAATGGGTATTTAAGCATTGGCCAAAACAGCTAGGACCATTTTTTTAAATAACCAATGTGTTATATATCTTTACCGATACTATATAAATCCCAAATTGACTATGACTGGGTTAAAATGCCACCTCGAGTCAATACATATGATGTCTAAAAAAACGTTAAAGTAAAGACCTTAGTAAAGCGATTGAGAAAAGATTTAGGAAGGCCTTTCCTCCCACCACCCTGATTGGAAGGATTTTGACAAGCAAAAACTCTAAATGATGAAGGGCACTTGAAAGTATGACCCAGTTCTGGGATAAAAACTTCTGCTCGGTGATCTAGTATAGCATTTAAGCCCTGATTTCAAAAACATATACATATATATTAGTACAAATAAGTTTAAAAAAATTGACTAAACAAAACATGAATAGGATACAAAGATAATGCCAAACCTCCAACACAGATTGAGGAGCAAGATTAAGTTCATCAAGCAAAACCCAAGATCCATTTTTCAGAGCCTGAATGTAGGAAAAAAACTAATATATTAAACATGCTTGCAAATACGACTATAAGATAAACAAATCTTAAACAGCAATAATTCTTTTAACCTGCAAGAGGATACCATCAGACCAAGCAAACTGCATTCCTTCGTCACTTTCAACAGGCAGATCTGATCCCAGTAAATCCATCATGTCAGTCTGATTAGATTAGCAGTGAGACTGGTCAGCACAAGTACAAACAAAAAATAAAATGTAACAAATTATCAAAGAAAAGGCAGAATATTAGTGACCTGCTCAGATAAATTTATCCGCACAACAGAATGTCCAGAAAATTTGCCAAGAGCAAGAACTAGACTCGTCTTTCCAACACCTGGACTTCCTTCCAATAAAACTAAAACGAACAAGCACAAAGAGATGATTAAGGCCTCATTGTGGGAGAGTAAAGTGTTGATGTGGCAATTTTAACCTCTTTGCTTATGAATCAGTCGGTTGGGCTTACATTTTATCTCAACTGGCAACAAAAAGGTTAGCTTAAGAAAGGACTCAAAGTAGGTTGAAAGTCACCCGGTATATTAGAAGAAAATAGTTTTAAAATAAGTAAACTCAGTTACATTTTATCTCGACCCCTTAACCGTTTATTTACTTATAAATTGATCAACGTCGATACATTTTATCTCGATTCCTTTACTGTTAACAAATATATTGATTCTGGTTACATTTTCTCTCCGGCAGGTAACAAAAAAATAGTTACAAATTATCAAGAGTTCTTTTCAACCTGCTACCCGACCCCCTTGGTAAACTTCTCTAAAGATAGCAATAGCATCATCATTAGTAAGTACCAGGCTTTTTAAGTTGCATAGCCCGCAGTACTCGTAAGGAATTTCGGCGTGTGGTTGGTGCCAGAAAGTCAAATCCTTCAGCATGTAGACGGTTATTACCTAAGACACAAAACAATAACATAGCAGTCCAAGAGTATGCTTATAGCCTCAAAAATTATATATGTTTAAAACATGATTAATAAACAACACTAATATTACCACTAGTATTGGTTAATCTCTCTAGTTAGAAAAACATATATCACAACAACCATACCGAGTAAAATCCCATCCATAGTATAGCTATGAAAGGGTGTGTGGAGGGTGGGATGTAGGCAAACCATACCAGACATAAAAGTATATTAGAAACATAGAATGAATCTAAATGGAAGAAAAACAAAGAGTAACAAAATTGGTATAATAGTAACAACTAAAGCATCAAACTTATGTTATTTTATGTGTTCAGATTTCTCATAAATATGACTATGAATAAATGATCAATGACTAACCTTTCTTAATATAAAATGGATGAATTCCAAATGAACTGTCTATCTGCATGCCATTACTAGGCAGTGCCTCAGCAGACTTCAGAAGATCAGACCAACCATTACAATTTGTCATCGTAAGATTTGCCTGAATTGACTTCAATTTGCTTTCCTGTTGCAGAAAACATGTATGGACTAATAAAAAGAGTAAAAGATGAAAATATATAGCAATGGTGCTGAACTTAAATATTGAGATAGATATAAGAATGTGGGAATGAATACCAGCCTAAATGTATTGAACAGTACCTTTAATTGCTCCATAAGAAATGACAAGCATCTTTCCCTCAATTTTTCGGCCTCCGTTTTAGAAATACCTGTACCTGATAAAAAGAAAAGCAACAAATATTCAGATACTCACAGCAAGGCCCAGAAATATAAATGGAAAAATTTGCAAATAATAATATACTCGTTACTAGATACTAAAATGATTACTTGAGATCATACCTAAGCTTAGTCCATCAAGCAAGACAAGAAAAGCACCATGCAACAATGAAACCTCTGGAAGTAAACTGTTCTCAGTCACATTGATAAAATCTATCCAAGACAAAAGATCTCTAACTGTAAGCATTCTTCCCGTTTGTAAGCGATTGAACCACTGCAAACAGCCGAATGCATACCGCCATAAACTATATATTAGAAAGTAACAACAATCATAGAAATTATAAGACTTGACGAGTTTATGTAACGTAAAACATACCTCCCAGAAATTTATCATTACATCAGCCACAAAAGAGAGTTCATGATTTAAGATCCTGCAAAACAGAACATAAATTAGAGACTTACAATCGACCAAACGGTCCTAACCTACTCTCAAAATCTTCTAGAGATGAGATAAATTCATCACATACTTCTCTGATGCTATACACTTGAGCTCGTTCAGCTCACTCACAGGAGGTACCCATATTTCCGTAAATCTGTTGCGAAGTGCAGGAGATAATTCCTTTTTACCATAATCACCACCAGGATTCATAGTAGCAAGTATGAAAAACTTCTCATGTGCTGTTACTTTCTCAAGATCAGACCCCCCTTTTTCTGCCAAAGACTGTTACAAAAAAAAAAATTTACTTCACCATATACATAACTTTTATTAAAAAACAGAACTAACAAGTTTTCTCAACAAGCAAAACTAACCAATCTTCTCTCAGGCTCCAAAACACTGTTCAATCTTTCAAGAACACTATCATCAGCCAATGAAATTTCATCCACAAGAAACAGGTCACCATTTTTCATTGCTTGAACAAGAGGACCATCTTGCCAGTTAAATATTGTGCACCATTTTCTATAAAGGAGAGAGAGTCGTCGTGTAGTTTCTTCTGCATGATCAATTTCATCAGGGGTGACATCAGCATGCAGGACTTGTCCTTCTCTGTAGCATTTTATAATTTTTTTCACTTGATCAAGTGTAGTTGAAGCTTGATTAATGTCAAGCGAAATATTCTGCTATAAAATAAGTACAACGTTAAGGGCCATCAGACATAGTGCAACAAATAAATGTAAGGAAAAAAACTTACAGCATCATGTGGGAAGTTCTTCAGAGGTTTTGACTGAAGCAATTGCTCACACGAAGTTTTAAAATCCAAAGCTAGTTCTGATCTATCTCGAACAGGATAGAATCCCTATCATATCACAAAAAATTAGCAAAAATACATTTGATACCTGCCAGTAAGCTTTTTAAACCAACAAGAGAAGTGGATAACCAGTTACACCGTCGGACTTTAAGACAGATATAATAAAACAAATTACAATGCAACAAACTCGTCGCTGCATATTATATAATAAGGATTCTAAACTTGACGTCATTGCATCTTGTCAATTATTACTTATTCAATTAATTATTTTGTTGAGAGAACTTTCGTTTGTCTTGGCCTACAAGATCATAAGCCAACAGATCTATGCATACATGATTATAGGTTATTATGTAAATTCAACAATAAAGCGAGGTTGAGACGTACCCCAAGAAAATCAGAAGTTTCTGTGTATTGATGGCAATTCAAGATGTGTAACTTGGACCCCAAGGCAATACTCAGCAACTGGCATACTGTTGTCTTACCACCCCCAGTTTCTCCAACCAGAAGCACTGGTTCACGTAACCTATAACACCGCTCAACAAGAAAGTATAACCGCAACAGACTCTCAGTCCAAAACACCCTGTGTTACAAAGAAAAAGGCAGTTAGAAGGGAAAAAAAATAAACATAAAAGATATTATAAAAACATACCTTCCAAGACCACCAGAAGCAACCATCGATTTTTTCAACTTTAGAGCTGCATCCCCATCTGCATTTCCCTATGTTTCACAATAAAAAGGTTCAGCAAGATAACTACCATAAGAGATGATGTTTGTAGAATTGTAGAGCCCGCCAACATTTTTATTAAGGACATACATATGGTGAAACTACTTTATAGGCCATTCAGGTACATATCCAGGTTCACTTATACCAAATCCAACAAAGAGCATGTCAAAATAATGTAAATTAACAAACACCCTAGATTTTTACATCAAATCATTGTTTATTTGTTCATTGATATGAGAGTATCACTAATATTCTTGTGATTCAAAGGGTAGACAGCAATGTATGAGATGTTACCTCTTTGTGCATAAGACTTCTTGAAAGTTTAATTCTTAGATGCTTCTCCAAAACTTTTTGAACAACTTTCTTCTCTTCATCATCACGCAGTCTTTCAGCCAACAAATAATACCCATCGCGTCCTAAATCTTCATATGATTTTCCAAACATCCTGTACCTATTAGCCCACCGAAACAAGTCACGAGGGGTAATAAACCCATGCTTTCCAGCAAAAACCTTACTACTCTGCCTATGTAGCTGCAAATCCTTCATGACATCAATCATTTTCTTTGCATACGTAGGCGCAATTTTACAACGTTTCTCCAAAATTGTAGTCAATTCATTTTGTGGAATTTCATCCACTTGGATCTCAACAAACCGATTTCGAAAGGCTCTAGAAAGCAACTTTCGTCCGCCGTAAAAAGTCGGCGGATTCTGAGTGGCAAACAGCATAAAATCTTTATGTGCTTGAATTGTTTCACATAATTCAGGAACATAAAGTTCACGGTTATCATCAAGCAACCTATTTAATGCTTCCAAAACATCAGATGGAGCCAAATTAAGCTCATCAAGAACAATCCAATACCCATGTCTAACCGCTTTAACCAGCACACCTTCTTGAAAAACAAGTTTTCCAGAGGAATCAGTTATGTAGGAACCCAAATATTCTTGTAAATCAGTGTGTTCGTGATTATTAATCCGTACAAATTCATGGTTAGTTATTGCAGCAAGATACTGAACAAGACTAGTCTTTCCACTAGATGTAGGCCCCTGTAACAGAACCGGATATTTTCCTACAAATATAGCACGTCCCAAATTACTAAGCTGCCCCTTAACACTATCAGTCAATTGATAGTTGTCCACAAAATCATTAGATTTGAAGTCCTTTGGGACCTTAATGTACTTATCAAACGGAACATGTGGAACCGCTTTTCCACCCAATAGGTACTTCACAATTAACATGTTCATTAACTTGGCACTATGAGAATCTAACATAGTAAGAAAAAACATTGAAAATCCATCATAAATAGCATTCGAAAAATCAAACTTTTTTCTCGCCTTCTTTGTATATTCTAGGGCACGATAAAGCGACCTTAAACTGTACTGGGGCTTTTGATTAGCCCCATCCTGCAGCCTCTCTTCTGATTCTTTCTTTGCAACTTTATAAAAGTTCAAGACTTTGCTGGTCATTTCTTTAACTGAAAGGTCTGCTCCCATAAACTCATTTATAAAAAGTTCTAAATCTTTGTCTTCCAACACATCATCCATAAAATACTCTGTAAAACGGCTTCTTAATGACAATGGAAGATCCCGTTTACCTGCATCCGTTGCGGGATTCATACAAGCAAAAATCCGGAAATTAGGGTTTCTAGATATATAATCCATGTCTCCTCTTTCTGCTAAACAAAGGGATCCACTTTCATCTTCAAGAACACCAATAACTCTTTGAAGAGTTTCAGGGGGTGCTAAATTAACCTCATCTAGTAATATCCACTCACCTTTCTTTAATGCTGTTATAAAAACACCCTCTACAAACGAAAATACCATCCCATCTGAAGAACTGATCTGTGATTGAGCTGCATCAAGCCTTAATGAAAAATTGTCCCATTTTTTTATCAACTCTTCACTTAAAGGTCGTTTTCTTTTTCCACCTGGCGTCTTCCTTCCAATTTCAATCACTTTACGGACACCCGTCTGAAAACCATTAAGTAACCTGTTCCACTTTTTATCACTAACAAACTTTCTTAAGATGGCAAGAAATTTCTCATTATCCTGCACATAATCAAAAAAGAATATATAATGAAAACTCATACATATAAAAAATATATCTCAAAATGTCAAACACAAATCTTACCTTTGAAGAGAAAGTTCTGCTAAATAGAGTTTCAAACTCCTTATACAGAGGAAGGCATAAAAACTGTGCATTCATAGGTTTAAAACCTCCCAACAGATCCGCAACATCACTTTGCTGGCTCAAGTTCTGCAACACATTATTTAGCCAAACTATATCATACTGTGGAGAAAACTATTTTTTTCATTATCATACTATTTCATTCATCTAATACCACAGGCTGCACTTTTGACCCATTTCCCTAAACGGGTCGATTTAGGTTGTTTTAAATATCACTTAGGTCAAACAAGTAAAACTTTACTGAAGGCCAAACTGGTAGAAGTCACCCAAAGTATTTTCCGACACTTGAACCCTTCTGAATCACTATGCAATGTATGAACAAATAGATTTATATTTTGTCAATTTCTGACCAATTCTTGCAGACAGATTCTGTTCATTTTATACTTTCTTTTGGTGATATTTTTAATGTTTGTTGTATGATGTGTGCTGTACCATATATCATATATCGTATGGATGATTATATGTTGATTTGCTAGCGTTATTGCTTATTGTTATTGCGTTATTGCGTTATTGCTTTTGTTATCGAGCCAGGGGTCTCTTTGGAAGCGGTCTCTCTACCCATCTGGATAGAGGAAAGACTTGCCACCACCTACCCCTCCCAGACCCTGCTCTCGAGTGGGATATACTGGGTTTGTTTGTTTGTTTGTTTTTGTCAATATAGTTTTACAACTTAATTAATACATTCTAATAAGAAACTAAAAAATATGGACAAAAGTGCTAGGGCTCGACCCCATCCCATCCGTTTGGACCCGTAGTCCCGTGCTAGAAAAACAAAGTTGACCCGACGTGTCCATTATCCTACAATTTAACCCAATTTCTGTTCTGATACATACCAAAACTGTCAATTTCTGACCAATTCTTGCAGACAGATTCTGTACCATTGTTGTCTTTCCGGTACCAGTTTCACCAACCAAAAGAACAGGCTCGTTATACTTGACAGATCCAGCAATTCTTTCCAATATATAGAGTGAAGAGTAAGTCTCAACAAATGACTTGATCAATTTCTAGAAGCAAGTTGAGTAAAATTAGAACGGAAGCAAAAAAAACATTATAGAAAAATTCTTTAAAATATAAAAAATAAAAAGCATCAAATGGTAACCCACAGGTTTTCCTATTCTCTGAAGAGCTACTCGTCCAATATGCACCTCGGACTGCAAATCCTGCGTGTAAATAATTTGCTTGAGAAAAGTAATTATACATTCTGGTGCAGAAATATACTTTTGTTAGAGAAATAAACCTTAACAAGAGGTTTATCAACAGGAAATAATGTATCGGCACTTGAAATCGGTCTTCCCCAAATCTCTAATAACTCTCTCGTTATTCTTAACCGCGTTTCTACTGAGCTTGAAGAGGTTGCAAAAACATCTACCGCCTGCAAAACACAATCTTATACAATCCATGGTTTTTACAATATAATCAACAGAGAAAAGATAAAATATAATAATATCAAAACCTCTTGATAGATGCACTTAGCTAGATCAGCTGACAAATTATCCCCTGCAAAAGGATAACCCAAACCAACAATCCTCTTGCACAACTTTAAAAGATCCCTGCCAGTACAGAAGGGATATCACATGAGACGATAATCTATAGAGATGGCATGGGCAGGTTGGGTTAAAAGTGCAAGACAAAACAGGAACTTTTAGTACGAGTAAAAAACAATTAGTGTGCCAATGATAATTAAAATTTTAAAACAAACAATTGAAGACAACTATTAAAACGTTACATGAATTAATAGTGCAGTTCAGACGATTGTTGACCCAATTCCATATGCAAATGAATCAGAATTGTCACCTCTACTAATATATAACATGGTTCAATTAATACCTCAATGAAAACCTGCCAGCAGATGAAAAGGTAACAAATGTTCCAAGTTGATAGCCAGCTAGCTGGTTAACCTTTTCAAAGGTTTCTGCAAGAATGTTAAAAATCGTATTACATTGCCGTTCAATGGCAAAAAGGATGAAACAAAATATCCCAAAATACATTATTTCTCATGATACCTATAAGTTTTCCAGATAGAGAAACCAACTCTGGGTACCATGCTTTCACAATACTTAGCAAGTCATTTCTACATGGGGGGGCCACCATCACTCTCCTCCACAATGCACCAAGGGAGTTGCTAGCTAAATATAAAAACGAAATTGTCACAAGAGCTTAGATTTTAATAGTATTTAACATTTACCCATTCTGAAATTTATATGATAATATTCTCTGTAAAGATGTGATCCAGACCTGTTGTCACGGTGAATGCATCTAACCTTGAGCTGGATACTGTAGAAAAAAGCCGAAAGTTTTCACTAACCCCAACTGCCTGCAAAACAGTAAATAATAATTCGAAATGCATCTTTTGACTAGTCCTCCGTGTAGGCGTGTAAATAAAAAAAAAATTCAAATAAAATGGAACCTTGAAAATGCCCATTTTAAAATTTAAAGGTTTATCTACCATATACAAAGATGCAAATGTATCAAAACCTTAAATCGTTGGAATAGTACCTCTCCATGGCCAGTTACAAAAGAGCTAGAACCCTCTAGCAAAGGTAACAAAATGGATTGTACATCTGCAGGAGCTTTATCAATGTCCTCAAAAACAACCCAAAGTCCATTAAGGATAGCCTGTGCAAAGAAAAAGATCATGATCAAGACTAGAGAAATTGACAGGCAATCAAAAACAAATTAATAAACAAAAAAAAAAAGAATGACCAACCTGAGTAAGGGAACCAGGCTGCCACCTAAATTCACCCGGTTGTTCAGCACATACGTAACTCCCGATTAGTGTTTTTCCATCAATTTGTTCGTCCATGTGAATAGATAGAACTGGCAGGGAAAATATATCACATATAAAATCAATATTGCAAGAAGCTGTGAGAAGCAGTTCAAATACTATAAATGAAAACATATCAACATACAATAAGCCCTGAGCTTGAAGCATATATATAGGTCAATAGCATGAATACAGCATTATAAAGAACGAAAGAAATTCATTACAAAGAAAAATAAATCTGTTGCTTTGATGAAGATTGTAGGAATCAAAGGGTGTTAAACAAACAAAACTACTAAACAGATTCTTTATGATATGTAGATTGATAGAGTTTTATAAACACACACAAACATACTAAACAATTACTTAACAAATGACCCACATACACGGTATTCATAGGGGATGAAAAGGTGAATCCTACTGTTGTGACCCTTCAATTTGACAACTGCCAAATAACTACCTTATTACATCGGATTCCTAAACCTATTTTGGCCCATTTGACCCGTTAGGCCGTTACAATAAACAAACAAACAAACAAACAAACCCAGTATATCCCACTCAAGAGCAGGGTCTGGGGAGGGTAGGTGGTAGCAAGTCTTTCCTCTATCCCGATAGGTAGAGAGACCGCTTCCAAAGACACCCCCGGCTCGACCGTTAGGCCGTTACAATTTGACGTAATAATTACACATAACCAAAAGTTTAGTTTACAGAATAACGCTCCAACTTTGTTAAATTATCATCCAAGAGATGAATAAAGACACTAGTAATACAATGTTTGGTTGTGTTGAGAGTTGAAATAGATAACTATATTACAGAATAAGTAATAATTATCTTTTTTCATGCCAATTAAATTCAGAAGAAAGCATACCTTGATTCCCTTGACTATGGGCTAACTTGCTAATAAGAGCAGTTTTACCTGCTCCAGCTGGACCATAAAGAAGGACGGGCCACCTTTGACTCACCGCCAACCATACCATCTCAAAACTTTTCTTCACAGCAGATGTTAACACAAAAGGTCTTCCATTTTTACCCCCATCCCTAAGACAACATTAATAAAACTTCAATAGCCTAAAACGTGACTAGAAACACGTTATCAGACATCCATTGTTTTGAACATAAATTACTGAAAGTAATACCATATTCCGTCCATGTAGCTCAAATTTGGTGTCTCGCGGCCCAAACTTATGTCTTCTTTAGAAGAACACAATCTGCTTTCCCTAAATGATTCAAGATACCAGCCAGCTTTCTCCAAGGACACATCCTGAAGAAATTCCTTCCATCTGAAAATCGGATCAAACACAAAATCATCAAATGCAATAAAACTAATGATAAGAGTGGGAACATTAAAAATTAAGCGATAGATTGGAAAAACTAACCGCAGTAAACACTCAAATGCTACTTCATCATCAAATCCGAAGTCAGAAAGTGGCATCCGGTCACTCATCTTCGAAACCACAGTTAATATTTGCTCACCACACCATCTTATGTCCATCAAAACCTTTGACTTTCCCCCATCAAAACCCGTGATCTCCTGTACAAGGCCCAAAAAACAGGACCAATCCCATAGCCTCGAAAAAAAGTCAGGTTCTGCTAGAAGAAGACGGTATGATACTCGCGCAGCATTCAGTAGAGGAGCTCCCTGATAAAAGCCAGAAGCACAACTAGGTTAAAATGTGCAGAATGAGCAAAAGCAATCCCCACAGGTCCCTAAACACATATATATTGCTTTCAGAATTTCAAAGGATGTATGTACCTGCATCACCAATAACTGGGACATCGATTCCTTCCCTGTAATCCTTTTAAAGGGTGGTGGCGCAAATTTGAAGTAATCCCTTACGGACCTAACACAAGATTTATATTGTAAGAAAACTACTGGAAAGGCATTCCCGTAACTAATTAAGAAGGTGAATCTGTGACTAAGTAAATAGAAGTTAAGAATATAACAATAAAGCTTTCCCTTTTATCATATCTACTCGAATGCAGACGAATTGTATATAGAACTGCTGTCGAAATATGAAACATAAATATGTATGTATGCATGTGTGTATAGAAAAAAGCAAAGGTCTCCCTGGACCTTTCCAGCCAATCTTGCTATATAAAATTTCTAAGAAAACAGAACTGTAAGTAAACAACATAGCAAAAAGAGCATCAGTTTCCCTGATATGATGTATATGCAAGTGAGCTTACCCGACTAAATCGGATACCAAATCAAGTGTTCTCGAAAACGCTAAACACGAAAGCTCATGAAGTCTGAGACCTCTCCCATGCTTGACATACAAGTTAATAACACCACAGACAACTTCTTCACCGTCAAACAATGTGGCTTCTACATCGATTGGATGATTAGAGTCTGATGTGAGATCAGGCACCAAATGTAGCATAGCCACGACCCGGTCAACAATCTTTCGAACAACGGGACGAAAGCATCCCACTACTGGAATTGTATACATAGGATGTAAAAGCAACTCCGCTACCCCATCGACCAGTTCATCCTCCGTCACATTCTTCCCCTAAATCATACATGAAGCAGATTAGAGTTAGCATTCCAACTCCCCCCAAAACCATAAAGGATCAAATGTTATGATAATTATCCCCAATCGGTACCTTTTTGGCTAGTTCGGCTAACTGAGGAGCAGCTGCAAGCTTGGGACACCGAAGAAGAAACCTTTCCAGCTCGTATTGAATGCAAAAGCTCCCGTCAATCGCCATCTTCCTACGTCAAATTGAACTCCCTTCAACATAAAATTCAAATTTTAGCCCCTTTTTGTTCAATGGATGTAAATCACAGAGCTACAACCAAGAGTTGATCAAAATAAAACCTAACCTGTGTTACAGAAGCGATTATCTAAGGGAAAGCCGGAAAGGTTCTTGCAAGTTAACCTGCAATAAATAATAATATTATTATGGCGGTTTTCTGGTGACGAAAGAGGGTTTAGGGTTTTAGGAGTTATTATACTTTCAATTTTCAAACGACGTACGGCGAATACAGTTGGGCCGGATCCCGACCCGATGGCCCAGTTTTAATAATTTGAAAATAATCTATACTAATAAAATAATATTTTTAAAAGACACATGTCATGATTTTAGCCCTCCTAGATTTTATTTTTTTGCTTTATACTTCTATTAAATGTTAGAGTAAATTTGTATGCACGTATTGCAACTCTAGTCACTATTTTCAATAAATTACAGATGGGGGTCTGAACTATGTAAAGAGTGCACACTGACGGTCCCTGACACTAACAAAGGTTAAATTTCTCGGTTAGTGTTTTTAAAAAGACAAAAATACCCTTTCTTTTTTATCTTCTTCTCCACACTCAACAACCACCACCACCACCTCTACCCACAACCCACCGTCGCCACCGCCTCTACCCTGAACTCACCACCACTGCACCGCCTGCACCCTCAACCCACTACCAACATCACCGCCTGCACCCTCAACCCACCTCTACAACCCACCACCACCCTTAACCCACTACCATCATCGCCACACCACCGTCACCAACCCACCACCACCGTCCTATAGCACCCTCAACCAGCACCACCATCGTCGTAGATGACGAAGACGAAGAAGAGATGAAGGCGCACACAGCTAGCAGGGGATTTGAATGGGCAACGGGGATGGTGGGTGTTGCCATCGATGTTTAGATCTATTTCACAAATATGATTCGATTCATTTTTTGAACTTTGCATGGTGTTAAAGAATAGAGGAATGATAGTGGGAGGAGATGCTGGAGACGAGATGATGTTGCAGAGATGGTGGCGGTAGTAGATTCGGTGGTCGCCGCTCGGCGGAGAGTTTCACATATGTAGGTAGGTTCGAACGGGGAGGGGCTTGATGACGATTGTGACCTATGGTGGTGGTGGTGCGCAATAGTGGTGACTGTGACCAGTGATGGTGCTTGAGTTCTTAATTAGTGGTGAAGTTAGAGGATGGTGATTGAGGGGTGACGATGAAAATGAAGAAGATGATGGAGGAGGTGGGGTGTGGTTGGTTAGGTTTTATTTAATATATAGTATATAATATTAGTGGTTGTTTTTTAATTTAGAAGTATTTTGGTAACTTGACACTAACTTAGCAGAGAAAGTTAACCTATGTTAGCACTGGGGACCATTGGTGTGTAAACAATGTAAAGTTCAGGCCCACATCTGTAATTTATTGAAAATGTGTACTAAAGTTGCAATATGTGCATTTCCTAAGGACTGTTCGTGTAATTTACTCTAAATATTATATTAACTACTAATGATATCATGTAATTCTTTTTCGTGTTAAGAATATATTTTTATTAAATTAAGAAAGAGATCTTTTTGTAAGTGTAATTTCCAAACAAATAATTTTTTTATAAAATAAGAATTACATAATATTTAAAAACCAAATTGAATGAATAGTAAACGGGGGCAATTCTGTCATTTTGTTTGTCTGGGTTTCTCACTATTTAAACCCAAATACGCCATAAGCGCATACACCGGCCTCTCCCCTAACACCTTCTTCACCGTCGTGGCGGCCGGCATCGCCCTCTACTACGTCTTCT
>BJCO01376777.1:0-10069 GCA_018326465.1 Flaveria floridana | reverse complement strand
CATGACAAAAATATGAATTGCAAGTGCTTTACAAGTCTAAACGTTTACAAGTGCATTATGTTTAAGTAATCATGTTTCACCCCAAATTAGTGTGAAAAGATAAAAAGGGGCAAGGAAACTCACATGATGATTAAGTATATATAAGATGATTAATAAGGATAATAATTGATGTTCCAACGAAATCCTTCACAAGGTACCTAAACATGTATATATTTACAAGATTTAAGTCTAACAATAAGTTTAACGATTTAACGAGTACTAGGGTTTCAATAAGAATTTGGGGTTTTTATAAGTAAGGTCGAAATCATATATATTTTATACAATGAAAGAAACTTAATTAATCCTTTTATCATAATTTGTGAAATTATAAGAAATTAAATCCTTATAATGATTAAATTATAAAATGTAACTAAAATTTTATAATTAACATAATTAATTTATAATTAAAGATAACGTAATGACTAATAATAATTTAATGATTTCAACTATTTAAAGTTTATTTTTATAAAAATAAACTAATTATAACATTTGTTAATGATATTTTATATAAAAATTATTAAGGTGTTTAATGAAATAATTTTACAGAAAATCATTAGATAACTTTTAAAATAAACAAAGTTTATAAAATTGATTTTTATAATTTTTAGAAATTTTCCATAATTTTTTAAAGCCCAAAAAGGCCCAAAAAAATATTTGAGGGTGCCCGGGTTCAAACCCGGGACCTCAGGTTTGCAAGGGCAGTGTCTAACTAGTGAACCAAGGCTTGCAGTCGTGGTTATACTTGGTTTTTTTAATCTTTTTAATACACACAACACACAATCCCTAATTCCTAAAAACCCTAGAAAGATATTGGATCAAATTGAACATCAAATCGATTCGGTTTATGATTATATTCATGGGGCTTTTGTTCCCCATATTAAAACGAGTTTATGTATGTGTTTAATTACCCGTATGATGATGGATTGGAGATGAACAAGGCGAAGAAGAGACCGCGACCACATAGAGCTTGATGGATGTTCAAATGAGGATGATAATCAAATTCGTTGCACAGGTAGCTTCTAATGGTATGAAGGATGGAAAGCCCCCTGTTAATTTCTAGTCTTGAAGTTTGGAGAATGGTGTTCGAGTATCATGCAGGTCGCGGAAGAGGAGGGGGGTCGGTGATGTAATTGTTGTGTGTTTCATGTCTAATTGAGAGATGTAAACGATTAGGTTTAGTTAGATGATTGTGTATGTTCGTTTAATTAGATTATTATTACGATTTAATGCCCGAACGGCTAAGTCATTGAAATGTTTCGGTTATACGAACGGATGGACTTGGTAACTGATGTATAAACTCAATTATTAGGTGCATTCAAGTTCGAATTACGTATACGAAACGATTCGGATCAGTTTTGGGTTACGAAATCGAATGATTTCGGTGTTCTAGGCTCGCCGGACTTCTACCGGAGAGTGGCCGGAGTCCCGGCCGGAAATGCGGGGTGGGCGGGGGGTTTGGGTTGAAATTTTGAAATTTTACACAAATGGTCCCTCAACTTTGAGTTTCTATTATTTTATGCTAAAACTTCAATTTAAAATTTATAAAATCACATTAAGACCCCCTCACCTTTTTAAACTTTAATCTAACTTATTTAATTATTCAAGTTTTATTATTATTATTATAATTATTATTATTATTATTATTATTATTATTATTATTTTTGTTATTATTAATGTTATTATTGTCATCATTATTATTTAATTAACTTAGAAACTTTAAATTAAACAAGGAATCATACATAAATAGCCCACCAAGTTTCATAAATAGCATAAATAAACCTTATAAGAAATAACAAAATTAACTTTTAATTAACAGAAATACGAAATGTTACATTTGATTGTTAGGGGTTGTTCATTACAGGTGAGGATTGATTTTTCTACCTGATCCTTTCTCGTAATGGTCTCTATATTTGCATCATTCTTCTTCTCATAAGATAAGGGTTCGGCAGATGGAATCTCTTGCTCTTCAGTACCACATCTTGGTTGTCTGATAGACTCATGATGGCACCTTATCAGTTAGTATGGCTGTAAGCAGTACAATCATGGCTTTGGATGTTGTGCAATGATCAAAGCCTACCATGATGGAGTTTAGTATGGCTGTAAGCAGTACAATCATGGCTTTGCTGTCGATGTCCATCTTCTTGCGGTCTTCATCTGAATAATCCTCAATAGCCTTTTCTATCATGGCACCTTATCAGTTAGTTCATTTCAATGCGCATACGCTAGGATCTGAAGTTTTCAGGGGTGATGATAGGAGCTTTAGTCATCGTTCCCATTTCAAATTCTGGTGATTTCTGGTTCATGGCCATTTTTAAGTGAGATAAATGTATGAGTGAAAAGTCAAGATGATTTGGGATGGTAAGATCTCACAATCAAGAGCCTAGAAGCTCTGATACCATTTGCAGGATCGATACAAGTCACTCAAGACAAGTGTTCTCTCTTTAATTCACTAAGTTACCCTCAAAATGATGAAGCAGAATCCTCTAAGAGTTGATAATAATATACTAAGTAAACAAGACACAAGAAATGGTTTTCAAGATACTATATATTAATTCTGAACTCAAAATTTACAAGACTCTTACAAGCATGCCCTTATGAGCTTACAATGAGAACTATATATACTACTATATACAACCGACTATACAAAAGACAACCAACTAGAAACTTACTTACTAACCAAATAATATATTGCTAGTAGTAAGGTTTCTAGAATAAAATATTATCCTAGATAAGGTAGTCATGACATGTCCATGACTTACATCTTTGTTTACTAACTAAAGTTAGTAAATGTACTAACTGATAAGAAATGAATAGTGAACTAAAGTACGGTCAACTACATGGGAGTGAGAAAACGTCATGCAGTGTCTCAGAGGTTGCAGTGGCTTGTCAGAGGGACCATGCTAATATCCACTGGTTCATAGTAAGTTCTTCCGAAGGTTAACTGGCTTCGAAAGAACAAGTTCTTCCGAAGCCATTTACACTTCGAAAGAATTTACTTCTTCCGAGACTTTCGCTGGTCTTCAAGACTCTATGCTTCGGAAGTCAATGTCTTGAAACCTTCTTAAGTGTTGATACTTCGGAAGAGAGATGACTATGTCTTCGGAAGACATGATTCCTCTTCGGAAGTTCCTTTATCTTTAATCTTCGAAAGTACAACCTTTATCTTCGGGAAGTCTTCACAGTTGCACCAAAATTATTCTAAGTGTAGTTTTAGGTGCACCAGCCTCATATATCCAACACCTATTCTAAGTCATTCTTGCTTTCTCATTGTTTGTTCAAAAGGCATTGTCATATATACTTGGTACACAGTGTTTTCACAACCGGTTTGGATCGGCCTGACTGACCAGGAATTAGCAAGGTTAACAATCCGGTTGTATATGAATCGTTTTCTTTTAAGATAACCGGCCAGTCGGAAGCGAACTTAGGGTCGGACCGTTTAGCTGGGTGACCGGTCGAACTGATATTTCTTCATTTCTTGGACCATTGTTATCATTTTCTATTCGAGAGTTGAAACAATGACGATTTGACTTGAAGTATCTTTAGCGGCTGTCATCTATACCATGTTCGACTAGGAAAATGACAACAAAAAGTTGAACAAGTGAAGATTGAGATCTGCACCTTTGAAGCAACAATGGAGTTTTGAAGAAAAGTAAAATGATGAAAGTAAGAAGATGAAAGAGTTTTAATAGTTATGAGTTTTTAAAGCTAAAGACAATCAGAATAAAAAACATTGGGAAATGGAGAAATTAAAAGAATTGCACTTATTTAATAATTAATTTGTTATTAGTATTTAGAGTTAAGTTTAATTTTACTTATTGAAGTTTGCTAAAAATAATTATTTTTCTTCAAAATATTCAAAAAATCAATTTACCTTTAAAAGTTTTATAAATTGTTTTAGTTTCAATCTTAAAGTTTCATTAATTGTTTCAACTTTATCCAAAATAAAAAAACTTATGGAGTGAAATTGAAACATATGAAACTTTTGAAGGTAAATTGATATTTTAAATCTTTTGAAGAAATAGTTACTTTAATCAAACCTTAGTGAGCAAAATTGAAATTAACTCTATTATTTATTTATTTACTAAAACAATAACACATATAAATTTATTTATCTAGTATTAAATTTTATTTGATATTTATTGAATCTGTATTTTTAAAAATTATAAATATATTATAAATTATTTCAATTATTTATCCGATCCGACCGGTTCCAACCGGTTCGACCGGTTCCAACCGGTTCGACCGGGTCCAACCGGTTCGACCGGGTCCAACCGGTTCGACCAGTAAACCAGTTACACGTCCTGTTTATGTTTGAACCGGTTATGAAAAACATTGCAGTGGTAGGGACATAACTTTATCTAAACTTAAATGAATATAAACCCACACCAGTTTTGTTAGTTGCAAAATACCATTAGCCCATTAAATCATAGCTAATTTAACAACACACTAATCTAATAAAATTAGGAGATCCGATACGACAGCGTTCCAGTCACACCCTTTATCACATTCCTCTTCCTGAAAGCGTTAGATCGCGTGTGAGCCCTAACACTAACCAAGCGGAGCCGCTGCGTAACATTTCTGAAATTGTTGCGATCGACCTTCGCTCATCGATCATATCATATGGCTCGAGTTTTATCCAGATCTGCTCGTCAGGCATTCATTCTAGACTTTGATTTGATTTGATTTGCATTTCATTGATTGATCATTTTGCTTTTCTACTTCACCGATGCCTTCAGTTTTATCGTATTACTCTTGATTTCAATGAACAATTTGGAAATGTAGCCTACTTTTTTATGTGTTTTTGCTTCATTATATGCGCTAGATTGTTTACCGATTTGACTTTCTTTTATCGTTATATACAGTGGTTAAATAAATATGTATGCTTGCATAAAAACACAAGAGCATACATCAAGCACGTAGGATATCATTTTTTGGATATATGTTGGTTCTGTTTTGGCGATTTTGATTGTATTGGTGAGTTGGTGTACTCATATGTACTGTTGGATTCTATGTCTCAACTCTCAAGCTAGTTAGGATGCTGAAGTTGGAATAAAGACCCTGTGTTATTACTTGCGAGTAAGATTTTACACCTAGAGAGGCATTTCTGTAAAAAGAAGTGGTTAGTGTTTATATCAAGACATTGGTCGTTCAAGAATTTAATTTGATGAATCTTTAGAAAAATTGAAGAGGGTAATGAACTAATGATTGAAACCGGTACATCTTGACACAATGTGATATTAGATCAGTTGTTTGAAGAAACCCCTTTCTGGGTGAAGCAAAATATTTGTATTTTGGATTAAATTAATAGATATGGACTACAAATCGAAAACATGTCTTTCTTTGTTTGAATAAATTCTCAATACTTCCTTTACAAAATGACCAATGCACTATGCAGATGATGATCTCATTTTAGATTGTGATTTTTCAATACAGAAATGTTAATTGACTTTGAAAATACTCCACTCAAGTTGTTGCCACTTGCCAAGAAAATTGGGTTTGTTTGTATATCAAACTTGTTATTTAAAAATAACTACATAATGCATGCATCTATTTATTTTCCTTTTGATTTCAAGTCTTATAAATCATCAGGAACTATCTGTTTCTTTCTTGAGATGTATCACTCACTCTAGCCTTAGATAAAATTAGGGTGTTATAAGTGAAGGCCATGCATATGAACAACCTTTTGTTTCAAGAGAGAATGAATTTCTTACAAGATTGAAATTTAATATATGTGATGTGTCTATGTCATGATATGTAAACAATCTCTTAACAAGTCGTTCTTTCTTTTTCACAGTATACTCAATGATTTGAGCTTCTACTGAGAATTCAATGATTTTGAATACAATAAATTAGCAATGAGCACCTCACCACATGTTCGCATGCAAGAAATTCCTTCTTCTTTAGACCTGTTTATTAATCATTTTACATTTTAGCATAATAGGGAATTTAAAAGATATAGTTTTGTTATTTATCTTTCACAGTTCAGATTGCGTTACTGCTTTATCAAGAATGTCCGCTATAACATGTGGATTTTTGTCATTATGCAGTTATATGGCAGTCAATCCATTCTTCAACCACAGCAGCATGCAGTCCCAATTCGTTTCTATGCCAAAGAAGCTGCTCCTAAAGCTCTCAAGGGTGATGGTGAGTTGACATGCTAGCTTAGTATCTTCAGATCTTATATAGTAATTTATGCTACATGAAATTTATAACTTATGCTTTTTGTGAAGATACTAATGGTTAAATTTCTCATGCATCTGTAGAGATGTTAAAAGGTATATTTTTTGATGTGAAGAAGAAGTTTGAGACGGCCATTGGGGTTCTTCGGAAAGAAAAAATTACTATTGATCCTGAAGATCCTGCAGCAGTTGAACAGTATGCCAAAGTCATGAAGACTGTAAGGGAAAAGTAAGTTCTCAAAAGTTATGATGTTTCATTTTTCATATTCTTTTGTTCACTCATTGATCAAAATAAATTAAAAAATATATGTTCAACATATACTTGCACAATATTTGTGAGTACTGAACTGGTCAAAATTCATTGGACATAGTTGAGTACTTTTCGCATGTTTATTTGTTCTATTTTTTTTTTAAATTTATTTTTTGATTGATTCTATGTTGCTTTTAAATTATCATTCAAAGTTGTCTTCTATTTCTACAGGGCAGACCTGTTTTCAGAAGCTCAGAGGATCCAATACACCATCAAGCAACGAACTGATGGAATCCAAGATGCTCGATCTTATCTGTTGGCCTTGAAGGATATTCGTCTCAAGTATGTCGTTTTTAGATATTTTTTTGAAAGATGTGCCCTGTTAATTATGATTGTTCATATGTACATGGGGCAATTTTTGACATTTTTTCTTGTAGTAATTGAAGATATTTTGATTTTGAGTGGCACATATGTGCTATTTGTGATTTTGAGTGGCACATATGTGCCATTTGTTTAAAAAATATGTGCTATATTTGTAGGAGAGGGCTTACAGATGAACTATGTGCTGAGGCTATGATGATGGATGCGCTTGAGAAAGTTGAAAAGGAAATTAAGAAGCCGCTTATGAGGAATGACAAGAAGGGGATGGCTCTCCTCACAGAAGAGTTTAACAAGATAAACCAAAAGTAAGCTTTCATTGTTATGAAAGATAAGATCTTAGTTTAGAATAATATTATGGTGATTTTCAGGTTTACTTGTTGAAGACGTACCGCTCATCATCAGTTCAATTCTGGACTGAACCAGGATTGGACTTTTATGAACTGAATTTGGAAAAAATTAGCATCTAACAACCAGACTGGAACATTGATCCGTGTTCTGTTACAGTTTCTCAATATTATTCTAAGGCTAGACTCTAGAGGTGGCGGGGTCTGGCGGGTTAGAATGAGGTTTTATTTAATGTATATTTAGATAAAGATATCAATCATATCATGAATTCATGATTAGTTTAAACTTGTTCTTCTTATTGTTATTAGGTAAGTTTAATACAAATAGGTATTTAAGTAGGGTCAATTTGGAAAGCAATCTACTTGCCCTACAAGTATTAGGATACCTTCTATTATAAATAGGCATCAAGGCTGTACTTTCGTTATGCTGAATATTGAAAACAATTTGGTATATAGTTACATACCAGCCGAGAGCGTAATAGACCTCTCAAAAGTCGATTAGTTTATATTTTCTTATCTGTTTGTTTTGTTTTCAGTGTGTTAGCATTCTAATATCAGTTTGGTTCTCATCATAGAACCAATAATTTTGTTGGTAAAGGTTGGGGTTGGATTTACCCAAAACATATTTTTTACTCATATTTAGTTGCCTTCATTTGTAAATAGTGTGTGTTACATGTGATTACAAAAAAATATGTTACTATATAAATATATACTTATCTGAATGAAAGGATTTAGGAGAATATATGCATTCAAAGTAAATTTCTGCCAACTTTCAGCCTATCTGACTCGTTTGTCGCTAAGTTCTATCTCACCCAAGGAACTCATTAGATATGACACATAACCCGAATCGACCCATTCATAGCTAAACGGGTCGCAATTGCTACTTTTATTCTGGGCTGAACATTGAAAGAAGGGTATTTTGGTTTAAATTGCATATTGGTCGATTCATACATGCATGCTTTCCAAATATTTGGTCATGTTAAAGTAAGGAAATACAAAATGACCCCAATTTCTGCATGATGGATTCAGCAAGTTCCAGGTTGGATCAAATCAAGAACTTCACTTTTGTAATTGGCTTGACTGTCTTGTGTTGACCAGTCAACGATAAAGTTTTTAATCGGTTTTATATATGAAAAGAGCTCAATTCATGGTGTTTAACTTTAGGCTTGGCATACGCAAGGAAGACTTGCCTAAATATGAAGAAGAGTTGGAGAAGAAGATTGCCAAAGCACAGCTGGAAGAGCTGAAGAAAGATGCTCTTGAAGCAATGGAAACACAAAAGAAAAGGTATGTTTTCTACTTCCAAGAAAATTGCAATATTAACCAGATTTTTTATCTTATTTTTTATCATCTAGTAAATGTCTAAATATCCTCTATAACAAAAAACAAGGGAATCTTATGGATCCACATTAGTAAGCTTGACTTTTGGGATTGATAACAATGGATAAACTGCTACGTGTATCTTTGAATTGAGTCGACAAATAGTTATTAGTTTCATACGAATCATTGGGTTATCAAGAAGTCACAGGCATGAAAATTAGTAGTAGGAGAGATGAGAATGTTGAGTTGGATGTGTGGGCACACAAGGATGGGACGGATAAGGAGTGGAGTTCGTAGGAGAAATTACATGTGACATGCATTGAGGATAAGAAGAGAGGGGAGATTGAGATTGTTTGGGCATGTGAAGAAAAGGTAAATGACAATTCTAGTTATAACTATAGAAACCCTCACTATGAAGGGGAGGAGCATAGGTAGACGCAAATCGACTTTGGATGAGTAGGTTAGGTAACATTTAATAGACTTGAACCTCAAGAGGACATGATTGGGGTTAAGTATCTTTAGAGATGATAGGTTAAGGCTATGGACTTCCTGGGGAGTATGTAGATTTGTGTTGAAGCTTTAGCTTGTTTCTACACTTAGCTTTGCCTTAGCTTGTTTCTACTCTCTTGTTTGCCTTGGCTTGTTCCTACACTTTTGTCTGTCTTGTTATAGCTTTACCCTAGTTTGTTTTTACACTTTGAATCCTGTAGCTATGTTTGTTTGTTATCCCAACTGCATCAAGATAAAATAAAATTACGTTTGTACCCTTCTAGCCTAATTTGAGACCCATTTATGGTTTACCCTCGTTTCACATATTGACTTTCTTTTAACAAAAAAATCCTTTGTAACTCACATGCTTGTCCTTTTTGGACGTATCGTCTGTAGTTGAAGTAATTAACCATAGTTTACCAAGCATTGACATTTGGTTCTATGATTATTACGACTTTAAATAAGTGAAGCATAGATAAATGTTTGAAAAATTTCTCTCTTCCAACGTGCTCTCTCTCTCTCTCTCTTCCAACGTTCAACAAAGTTCACCGGCGACCTCCGCCGACCCACACCTCGCCGGCGAGCTCAGCCGACGAAACCCCACCGACCGGCAACACCGACAGGCGACCAAAACCCCACTGACCGGCGGACCAAACACCAACGACCGGCGACCGACCCCTCTCTCTCTCTCTTGCCCAGGTAAGTAACCCACCCCAAAGACCCACCGCCCTCACCGCCGACCTCCTCACCGCCGGAAGCTTCATCTCCGGCCAAGAACAAGGTAAGTTCTACTCACCACCGCCTAGCCCCACCTTCGCTTACCCGACATCTACCCACAGCCGACCACCCCTCCACCGCCTACCCGAACACCTCCGCTAGCATCCACCGCCCTCACACTGCCTCACCGCCCTACCCGCACCAGCCACCCCCATCCCATCGCACCCACCTACCTCAACCATCACAGTCACAAGCAACGCCCAATCCTATCGCCCCTCCACCACAGCAGCAGCCTCCACAAACTGGTCATCGGGGCCTAATCGAAGAACCTTAACCTGGGTGTATTTTTG